>JAQJVL010000761.1:215000-391196 GCA_035578905.1 Stictocephala bisonia | reverse complement strand
TGTGGGATGTGATAACAGCCACGGGTTGACCTTTGAGGTCAAGTGATGTGATAACAGCGATAAAGCCCGGTCACCGTACACCAGTTGGCCTCGTATGTAACAATTAAATAAAAATAAAAAAAGAAGTAAATAATTAATATAAATAATAGCTGTCCCTTGATTTTTAATTAAAACGTGTATTGCGGGTTGCCTAGAGTGTTAAGTAGGGGCTTGAGGATGGTCTGTGATTCGATAGATAAGTATAGGTAACAGTGCAGGAAGCCATGGATGAGTGTCCGAAGGTAAGAGCGTATATTAACAGTGGATTTATTAAAAAGTTGAGAAAAATTAAATTAAATAAGTAGTCTAACAGTACGTGTGAGAAAGATTACTTATAAAGTAGGGAGGTAACCAATCAGAGCGTGGCATTTGGGTGTGCGCCAGACCAGCTGACGACGTGTACGAAGGTAGCCGACGGTCGCCGGAAGTACACGAAAGCATTTTATATAGTACATATGTAAATGGCCGCCATCTTTAGCATTTTATATAGTATGAGAAAGGTTAATAGTGTATTTTATATAGTATAAAGACCGAATTTGAGAAGGGGAATTACCACCGGGGACTTCCCTTCCGAAGGCGCCATGTTCCGAAAGGATGCGCTAAGTTTTGCCACCAGGTGCGCTACGATCGGGTCGAGCACATAGAGTATATGAAATAATCCACAGAGTAGCAAATCCATGCGCATGCGCGCCCGACCAGCAGACGACGTGTGCATCATAGGCTAAGAGCGTACGAAGGTAGCCGACGGTCGCCGGAAGTACCCGAAGGGAAAGACCGCCATATTGGATGAGGAATTTTGGGAGGGAATTTTGGGTGGGAAAGACGTCATATTGGACAAAAAAGTGAATTTTATATAGTATAACATGGAAATAGACGCCATATTGGACAAAAAAAGTGCATTTTATATAGTATAACATGGAAAAAGATGCCATATTGGACAAAAAAAGTGAATTTTATATAGTATAACATGGAAAAAGATGCCATATTGGACAAAAAAGTCCATTTTATATGGTATAACATGGAAAAAGATGCCATATTGGACAAAAAAAGTGAATTTTATATAGTATAACATGGAAAAAGATGCCATATTGGACAAAAAAAGTGCATTTTATATAGTATAACATGGAAAAAGATGCCATATTGGACAAAAAAGTGCATTTTATATAGTATAACATGGAAAAAGATGCCATATTGGACAAAAAAAGTGAATTTTATATAGTCTAACATGGAAAAAGATGCCATATTGGACAAAAAAAGTTCATTTTATATAGTATAACATAGAAAAAGACGCCATATTGGACAAAAAAGTGCATATTATATAGTATAACAAGGTTAACAGTGAATTTCATATAGTATGATGTGGGAATTTGGAGGGAAATTTGGGAATTTGGAGGAAAATCGGGAAAATTGGGGAAAAAGTAAGGTAATTTCGGGAAAATCGGGAATTTGGGGGAAAATCGGGAATTTTGGGGAATTCCGGGAAAAGCGTGGGAAATTTGGGAATTTGGCGGGAAATTTGAGGTTAGGAAAAGTGAGGTTAGAAAATTTGGCGGGAATTTGAGGTTAGGAAAAGTGAGGTTAGAAAATTTGGCGGGAAATGGGCGCCGCCATCTTGGAAAAGTCACGTGACCGCCGCCATCTTGGGTCCAAAGGTCAAAGTGAGCCTCTAACCTGACAATTTTCACTACTGGGTCAAAGTGAGCCTAAAACTGCCACTTATTGTCTACTCTGATAGTTTTACTTGCCTCGGCATAAAATGACACAAAGGTATTTTTAACTTCGTCTCCCTTTGTTATCCTGAGATTAAAAATATCCGTAATTGGATTCACTAGAAGAAAAAATTGTAAAATATTATTTAACCTTATAGGCTATATAGCGAGAGGCTGAAATTGCCTCTTCTGTATTTGTCATATTCATGTTAATATTCACACTAAACATTTGATAAATTGAACCAACTGTATACCATTGAAAATATGTTGTAAATTTTAATTTTTATACACAATTCAGAGCATTTTATTACACGGAGATGGATATTTCATTAAAAAAAAACAAATTTCGTTTTAAAGTCGAGGAGATTGAAGCGTTACCTTACTATAAAGATCTATAATTTGATGGACAATATTTTAAAACAGTGATTAATAGCATACTTGCTAGTAAGTACACTCTAAACAACATTACAACATTTGCCGTACAAAACAATAACGTGTTTATGTTCTTTGTTAGGTTTTACAGCCAACTTTCAACGCTTGTTAATCATTCTTTCTTGAAATTCCACTTTTCCATCATTGTTATAAAAGCACTTGTACCAATCGTGAACTGCACTGGCAATTGATTGTTCAGTTCCATCCCGTTTTCTTTTCTTAAGACCTAGTAGTCGTTGCACGCTCTGTCTCCACTCCCCCTCTTCCATAATGCCTATTGCTGTATCTTCCCAATCAACACAACTTGGAGTAAGATAGGCTGGACTTTTTCTTCGTAAAAAGTTGTGTAGAGCACAACACGCAAGAACAATTATTTCTGCTCTGTGTACGTCAACATTTATTGTCGTATGAAGGACTCTAAATCTGTTCGCAAGTATGCCAAAGGCATTTTCCACGACTCTTCTTCCACGACATAACCGATAATTAAAGATCTTCTCATCGTGCTGGATTCCTTTGTTCGGGTAAGGTTTCATTAAGTTTTCCTTGAGAGGAAAAGCTTCGTCTCCTACAAACGTAAATGGCAAGCAAAGGTCTCTATTTTCACTAAAGCTTGTTGGTGAGGGTAAGTTTAATTTCTTTTCTTCCAGTAACTCTCCAAAATCTGTATCCATAAGTACACCTCCGTCAGATACCCTTCCATTTGTTCCTGCATTTACATAAATGAATTCGTAGTTTGCATTAACTACACCGAATAAAACGATGCTGTAAAATCCTTTATAGTTAAAATAATACGAGCCACTTCCAGGAGGTTGCCGAATATCAATGTGTTTGCCATCGATAGCGCCAACACAGTTTTCAATCTGCCAGTATTTTTTGAAGTCTGCCGCAATATTCATCCAATCAGACTCAGTTTGCGGAAACTGAAAAAAAATCTATGCAGTATAACAGTACAGTATTATTTTATACACCAAAAAACAAACAGACCTTCTTAGTGCACAAACATTTACAGTTTCAGCATTTAATAACAGTACACTTATAATATAACCTGATAATTGGCGCACCCACTGTTTTTCTTTTGCAATATTCAATTTGTAATCTAAGGTATGTTTTTTTACAGGGGCGTGACAATTCTTCGAGGAGAACAGATAATAGTGGACCGCACGTAACTACGAGTCGATGTTCCAGTTTAACTTATTCAGCAACGAGTTCACCACAGACCACTCCAGCTTCGAGTTCCGGTACGCGATCAAACAAAAAAAGGAAGAATCCCTTGGAAATGAAGCAAGAGGCATTTTTGGATGTGGCTACTTCAGTACTTGGTAACCAGAATAGATTCAAAGCTTTCGGAAATAATGTGGCCTTTCAGCTTGAAGACATGGATCGGTCGCAACAAGTTATAGCCGAAAAATTGATCTCTGATGTGTTATTTTATGGCAAGTTAGGGAATCTAAGAGACCATTCAGCAATAGTCACAGAACAAATAACCCATCGAAATGTGAACACCTACAAGGAAAATCGAACGAGTCATTTTTGTGCTTTAACACGAACAATGTGACTTTTATCAATAGACAGACGGAAATTCCGAGATGAGGCTTCTTTCGGATTCTCTATCTTGGTGCAAGATATTTGAACACATGCAAAAGATTAAATGATAGAATATTAAAACATACGCACTATTCCAAGTATTGACTAGTTTCCTACTGTAGTTATTATTATTCTTAAACTGTAATAACCAACAAATAAAAGATCTGGAGTTCCTCATCTAGGAACTAATGTTTTAGTTCGATGTTCATAAAGTACTTACTGCATGGATTATGTTGCTTTTTATTTAGTTGTTGTTGATTGGCAGTAAAATAGTGATTTACTGAAACAGAATGTAGCAAAATAATTGAAAAATGCCGCATAATTTCCATTTGAAATTAATCCAATGTGAAATTTAAATTCTGTGCAAAATAAGTTAACAATGCAAACAAGAAAATAAATTACTCGAGGGTCTGTTTTAGGGGATTCCATTTCTGCAAGCCGATAGGGAAAGGAGTCAGGTTGCATCGGCCAACACAAAAATACAGGAACCAAACATTTCCAAATTATTTATGTCAAACACAGAGACCGGAAACGACCCATACCTTGACACAGATATTCCCACGAGCATTGGGAATGTTCTCGCGTTAGAGTACATTTATTTTTATTATATGAGTTTACACGTTTCTTCTTCGTTATTTTCTTATAACCTTCGTTTGGACATAAGAATAAAGTTTTGATCTGTATCGGAAATTAATATACAATATTTATTTATAAACACGAATCAAGGATCAACCATTAACCTATACATATTGTACGAAAAAAAAAACCAATAATAGTCTAATATAGAGTCATATGAATATGTCAGCAATACTGAGTTATTAAATAAATAACTATGAAAAGGTACATATAAATAAGGAACCTTTACATGGTACAGGTAAAAAGGATAAATGAAATAGGTAAAATCATAAAGACAGTACGAAATATTGTTTGTTTATTTCAAAAAATAGCATTAATTCATTTTTTAAGTCATAGGCGTAAGTTGTGTACTGAAGCATTTGCAGACGTACTGAAAATGTATGAGATATAATACTGTACAATAATAACTAATATTTACTGTTGTTCAAATTTGTTAGTAACTACAATCGTAATTTTAAACCGATTGCTTTATTATAGATCGTAAACAAACTCACAATGCGGTTGGCACTTTAAAATAATGTAAAATTGATTTTATCATAGTGAAGTAAGTGTTGATTGATATGTTATTAGGACAGGTAGCGTGGCTGCTCTCCAAAGCCCCGTACTGCCAACTAAACAGTGGACGGAGTGTGGTGCAGGGTTTGTCTGGGGTCAAGTAAAATCTTTTATGAAATTTGAATGATGTGTTTCAAGATACTTATTTATGGTTCAAGTGGTTCATTTATGTTTATTTTGACTATCATGAAGAGAAAAGTATCTTTAATAGCAAGTATAGAACTTAATCAACATATTCTAAAATACGTACTAAAATTCCCCTCACGTTTAGGATTCCCCGCCAAAAATGTTGCTGATGGCGCAACTTGCGCCATGGATCACCCCATGGGCAGTCCTGCAACGTAGGATGTATATGTGGTATCCATCTTTAATGAAGTCCGTTTATTTGTTCATTAGACCTGTATGATCACACTGACATCACACATGATGATGTAAATAACAACGTTCCACACTATTACATTGCACGAATCCCCTTCGACGAAGATGTCTGTTGTAAATCACTCTATGTCGTTTACCGAAATCGGCCACCTTAATATTTGTACATTTTGTGCTTATGTGGCAGTAAATCTTTAATATGTGGCGTTCACTTTTATTGTAGTGTTATTCCATATAAAATGTTAGATGCACGACTTTAAAGGAAAGTGAAGATTATAACTTGACTCTATACAAATAAAATAAAACTGACTTGGAAGGGAAAATAATACTGACTAAGAATACTCGTAAAGTGGTATTGATCCACCCGCCCACAGAAACACGTACAGTGGTATTGACCCACCAACACATGTACAGTAGTATTGACCCACCTGTCCATCCATACACATACAGTGGTATTGATTATCTCTTCCGACGATTATTACACACAATTTTATGGAAAATGGGTTATTTTCTTTAATTTACACTGTCAAACATAGGCATTTGTGGCAAAATTAAACGATTACTATAACAGTTATTTATTAATTACGTAGATACCATAAATAAGTCAGTAGTCATGTAACATCAGCACGGGCGGTTTGTTACCTAACCCTAAAACTTGACTTTGCATTGAATTTTCTTTGCAATTGATACGCCACTTAGCAATAATATGTCAAGTTTTAACGTACTGCCGTTGGAGAGCAGCACTGTGTAGGATCAACCGCTAGCGCTAGTAGCAGCTTTGCTCATAAATGCTGGTGACCGTACATGTATTGTTTTGTTTGACGCTCCTGTAAATTGTAATGTACGATCCACGACAGGCAGTAACACAAGAGAAGTCAGAGCCAGTCAACTTATCAGCTGAGAACAATTTGAAGAAAGAGTTCTTGTTCAAGTTGCAAGTTCAAAGAGCTCTTCTTTTTTATAGTGGTTTTAAATAAATTCAAACTACGAGTAAATCCTGGTGTTATTTTTATGGATAACATTGTAGAGCTGTTTGTTTATATTCCTTGGGATTACAATTAAAAAAGGATGTGTTTTAGTGATATAGAATATTGGTAACTGATACTATTGCGTATAATTTCCATTACTGAAATCCACGTTGTCGATATTGAGAATTATATCACAATTTCTAAATGTGTAACATCAGGTTTTATCTTTTTTTTTATATTTTTGCTTAGTACAGTTTATAAAATATATTATTGTGGTTTCTTGTGGTCTAAATGTTTTAATATAATCTTATAATATTTAATTTTATTCTTATAAGCAGAAAACATTTCATGTTCTTTTATATAGCCTAAATTTTTTATCTGAACGTAGATTAAAAGCTGTAAAAATATATTGTATTGCTTTTTCCAATTACCAAACAAACAAATAACGTTTAATTTGAATTGAAACATTAGAAGCAATTTCATATATCCATACATCCATGTATGTATCCACGTGTATATCCATACATCCATGTATGTATCCATATGTATATCCTTACATCTCGTTATTAAGAGCCACATTCGATTCACCTCAATAATATCATCATTAGAAGTAAAGACCATATTTGATATCTCCACAAAAATAGCCACTTCTCGAACATCCATTTAATTCCCTAACGGATGTTCCAGAAGTGGCTACTTCACATCTGAGATCTCCGCAATAACATCCCAACAGCCTCCACTCTAGACAATAAACAATCACCGCACAGGCCACAGCTCAACAACATTTCATCATTTCTGTTTAATCTTTTGCTGTGTACTAGGACATATTGCATTCTATGAAACAATTGCTTGAAGCTGGTCTAGGCATTATTTACTGTGAGGCAAATAAATCTAAAAGAAGGAGAAGAAGATGCTGGGCGAATGGTTGGTTGGAAAAGAGAAGAGATTTCACACGTACATTTAACAAGTGAAGTGTGAATGTGATATGAACCCGATGAATGGATCAATTATATGAAACGTAGCAGCAAGATGGTGGAGAGACATATGCTCGGCAGTGGGGTCCGCGCACGTGCAGTAACTTGGTTGAATCTCTGGTAACCTGTAAATCGCGCCCTCTGTAAATCGCGCCCTGTGAAAATCGCACCCCATGCGTCGTCACGTCAACCCTCGTCAACGTCAATTAGCACAATATTAACCTTTCGCACTTTATCCATTCATAAGACAAATAGGTTACGTTAGGGAGGTGGGCCATTCCCGGTCATTCCCCTTATGAAACGGCTGTCAAGTGACGCTCGCGGCCCGTGACTCAGAGGTTCAGGTAGACAGGGCACGATTTACCCAGATTTTTGATGGGGCGCGATTTACACAGGGCGCGATTTTCATGCATTCGAATCTCTTCAACTGCCACCAGCCAGACTAAACGATTCAGTGCAAACGTTGCATGAAAAGATTGGCATTTTCATTCGACATGCTATAATCGAAACATCTGCACTAGCTCTAAAATTCTCTCCACACTATGCGATCGTCGTATACATATGAGAATTGTTCTAAATCTGTTCGATGGTTGTATGAGCAGAGGCCTTTCAGGCGTCATTTCTTGGACACGCACAGTTAATATTGAATTTATTTTGAAAGCAAAGATAGGCAGGTATGTGTTAAAATGTCTTTATAGCTTGTAGTATGGTATTTCACAGAAAGAGAGCGCGTCACGTCACAGTCGTACATATCCCGTAACAGGACGTGCGTCTTTCCTTTCCACGTATTACGAGGCAGGGTTTCCTTAAAATTATTTTAATAACTTTTGACAATATTTTGACTAGATTATGTCCATGGTAACAATGTTAAATCCCAGAAGCTGCGACTAGTCTAATAACAACTGTCACTATTGTCCCAGTGGACAATAAATAACAAAAAAGCCACAGACACGTAACACAGGATTGACTGCAACTCACTACTCACAATACAACACTGTAGGGATAAAATCACTATATCAATACACTCCACAATACAAGTTACTGTATAGAGATTATTTTTAACTCACTACTTCAGCTACGGTTTACAAAATACTTCCACTGACTCACTAATTATACCGTAGGCGGCTGCAATCTAGAAAACTGATGAAGGTGGAACAACTAGACCAAAAAGAAATATAATATATATATATACTGCTAAAAATTCTAAATACTTTTTTAATAATATCGTTCTCTGGTAATGTAAAATAGAAATAACAAAACATAATTAATTAATTACGTTAGCCTAACTTGTTTTAGTATGAATAACAATAGTAAAACTGTATAGGAATATGCAAAATCATATAATGATTTCAGCGATAAGATTATTCATTACATATATTGGTAAACTCTTCTCGGAGTTCTAGAATTCTTCCTAGTTACCGATCCTACAGGTTAGCCCATTATAAATTATTATAAACTAATTCTTACTAAAATAAAGGATTTATAAGACTATTATAAATAAAAAATTTACAAATTATATTAAGTAACTAGTAAGCGTAGCACGTGCTTCACTATGGGGTGATTCTCTACGCTTGCTTATTCCCCCTGCATGGTTCCCTTTCAAACCTGTAATTGGACACTCAACCTCCATCATTTAACAATATTGCACAGTATCCGTGCTTTTATGTTTAGTTTCAGATTTCTAATTATTTAGAAATATAGTGATCTGACACAGAAGAAGTAAGTCCTAAGGAAGCGTATTTGACAGGATTTGACCTTGCCCTATGATCAGGTTATTGATGTAGTCCAGTTAATTTAAAATTTTCTTATTGAAATCAGGTTGTTTTCTTAGTTAACACAGTTTTATAGTCTATAAACCCCTCTTTAGTCTATTTTAAGAGGGTGCAAAGTAGCGCAGTGTCAGAGTTAGTTTAAATGAAACTACTTAAATGAAAACCACTTAAATGGGTATCTCTTATAACCATGAGGTTATTGAAAATCTACACTGCAAGCAGATCCTCCGTGTCAAACTTCAGCTTCGTAGACTCTGCGAATCTTTAAATAAAGTGATAAGACAGTGAATAAGCAAGCAACAAAAAATGGTTTTGCCATGTCCTATCAGCGGGCTTTGGCTGTATAAATATGTTTTGCCATGTCCTATCAGCGGGCTTTGGCTGTATAAATATGTTTTGCCATGTCCTATCAGCGGGCTTTGGCTGTATAAATATGTTTTGTCATGTCCTATCAGCGGGCTTTGGCTGTATAAATATGTTTTGCCATGTCCTATCAGCGGGCGTTGGCTGTATAAATATGTTTTGCCATGTCCTATCAGCGGGCTTTGGCTGTATAAATATGTTTTGCCATGTCCTATCAGCGGGCTTTGGCTGTATAAATATGTTTTGCCATGTCCTATCAGCGGGCGTTGGCTGTATAAATATGTTTTGCCATGTCCTATCAGCGGGCGTTGCCTGTATAAATATGTTTTGCCATGTCCTATCAGCGGGCTTTGGCTGTATAAATATGTTTTGCCATGTCCTATCAGCGGGCTTTGGCTGTATAAATATGTTTTGCCATGTCCTATCAGCGGGCGTTGGCTGTATAAATATGTTTTGCCATGTCCTATCAGCGGGCTTTGGCTGTATAAATATGTTTTGCCATGTCCTATCAGCGGGCTTTGGCTGTATAAATACATTTGCCATGTCCTATCAGCGGGCGTTGGCTGTATAAATACATTTGCCATGTCCTATCAGCGGGCGTTGGCTGTATAAATTTGTTTTGCCATGTCCTATCAGCGGGCGTTGGCTGTATAAATATGTTTTGTCATGTCCTATCAGCGAGCGTTGGCTGTATAAATATGTTTTGCCATGTCCTATCAGCGGGCGTTGGCTGTATAAATATGTTTTGCCATGTCTTATCAGCGGGCGTTGGCTGTATAAATATGTTTTGCCATGTCCTATCAGCGGGCTTCGGCTGTATAAATATGTTTTGTCATGTCCTATCAGCGGGCGTTGGCTGTATAAATATGTTTTGTCATGTCCTATCAGCGGGCGTTGGCTGTATAAATATGTTTTGCCATGTCCTATCAGCGGGCGTTGGCTGTATAAATATGTTTTGCCATGTCCTATCAGCGGGCGTTGGCTGTATAAATTTTTTTTGCCATGTCCTATCAGCGGGCGTTGGCTGTATAAATATGTTTTGCCATGTCCTATCAGCGGGCGTTGGCTGTATAAATATGTTTTGCCATGTCCTATCAGCGGGCGTTGGCTGTATAAATTTGTTTTGTCATGTCCTATCAGCGGGCGTTGGCTGTATAAATTTGTTTTGCCATGTCCTATCAGCGGGCGTTGGCTGTATAAATTTGTTTTGCCATGTCCTATCAGCGGGCGTTGGCTGTATAAATATGTTTTGCCATGTCCTATCAGCGGGCGTTGGCTGTATAAATATGTTTTGCCATGTCCTATCAGCGGGCGTTGGCTGTATAAATTTGTTTTGCCATGTCCTATCAGCGGGCGTTGGCTGTATAAATTTGTTTTGCCATGTCCTATCAGCGGGCGTTGGCTGTATAAATTTGTTTTGCCATGTCCTATCAGCGGGCGTTGGCTGTATAAATTTGTTTTGCCATGTCCTATCAGCGGGCTTTGGCTGTATAAATATGTTTTGCCATGTCCTATCAGCGGGCGTTGGCTGTATAAATATGTTTTGCCATGTCCTATCAGCGGGCTTTGGCTGTATAAATATGTTTTGCCATGTCCTATCAGCGGGCTTTGGCTGTATAAATATGTTTTGCCATGTCCTATCAGCGGGATTTGGCCGTATAAATATGTTTTGCCATGTCCTATCAGCGGGCTTTGGCTGTATAAATATGTTTTGCCATGTCCTATCAGCGGGCTTTGGCTGTATAAATATGTTTTGCCATGCCCTATCAGCGGGCTTTGGGTATAAATATGTTTTGCCATGTCCTATCAGCGGGCTTCGGCTGTATAAATATGTTTTGTCATGTCCTATCAGCGGGCTTTGGCTGTATAAATATGTTTTGCCATGTCCTATCAGCGGGCTTTGGCTGTATAAATATGTTTTGTCATGTCCTATCAGCGGGCTTTGGCTGTATAAATATGTTTTGTCATGTCCTATCAGCGGGCTTCGGCTGTATAAATATGTTTTGTCATGTCCTATCAGCGGGCTTTGGCTGTATAAATATGTTTTGCCATGTCCTATCAGCGGGCTTTGGCTGTATAAATATGTTTTGTCATGTCCTATCAGCGGGCTTCGGCTGTATAAATATGTTTTGTCATGTCCTATCAGCGGGCTTTGGCTGTATAAATATGTTTTGTCATGTCCTATCAGCGGGCTTCGGCTGTATAAATATGTTTTGTCATGTCCTATCAGCGGGCTTTGGCTGTATAAATATGTTTTGCCATGTCCTATCAGCGGGCTTTGGCTGTATAAATATGTTTTGTCATGTCCTATCAGCGGGCTTCGGCTGTATAAATATGTTTTGTCATGTCCTATCAGCGGGCTTTGGCTGTATAAATACGTTTTGCCATGTCCTATCAGCGGGCTTTGGCTGTATAAATACGTTTTGCCATGTCCTATCAGCGGGCTTTGGCTGTATAAATATGTTTTGAAATTTCCTGATTGACATCAGTGTATTCTCTTAGATAAAAAGGTGTCATAATATAAAAACATTAGTAAGTCTACTTTTAGAGGACGCAAAGTAGAGCAATTGTGCCTGAATAAGTGATTTCTTGCCTTATTTATACGTTCTAAGCGATATGAAGATTACTATAATTCTACAGACTTCTGTTTTTCCAACAAAATAACCTATATAAATATTTCCACTAGCATATAAATGTTGTTTTGAAACACACCTATGTAATGAAATAACGAAATATATTTTTAAAATGGCATTCAAATTATGTAAAGTTAAATTAATTTAACGTAAATTGGAATATAAACATGTTTATTTCGTCTTCAGAGAGAAGTCTAAATGAGCAGATGTAAGAAATAATGGGTGAAATAGATATTAACTAAACATCCATTACTAATGCTGCCAATTTAGGCTTCAAGCAGGTTTGTTAATTAATTGTGATTGCCAGTTAATATTGTAGTATTGTCAGTATCCTACACTATTATTTTATACACAATACAAATAGGAACAACTAACAGAAATGTTTTTGTGTTGATGTGGGGATATACGATACCCAGCTTATACGGATGGAAATGCAATTTGTAAAAACTCCTCCAGCAATACAGCGTGAAAATACACAGCATAACGGCACATTCCTCAGTGTCGGAATGCCATAAACTTATAGCATAAACCATAAGCTATAAACGAACTCGACATGGAATGGCTATTAAAAGCTGTTTTATCTCCTGTCCTTTGTTTATAATATTACAAAATATAAATCCATTTTTTTACTAATGACATTTATTGGCACAAATAATAACAATTATGGTTTCTTTTATGAGAACAGTTATTTTTTGTGTAATTGTGTAACAGTTACTTAAATTTTTCAATAGTAAATTTAAATATTATATATGAAAAGGTAAATTAATTGTAATATACAGTAATTGTTTTTCAAGGAGAGACCAATCTTCTCTTTATCATTCCCCGCAGACTATTTGTCTGTGGGAGAACTTATCAGACAGGTTAAGAGAGAGAACCAGAACAGTATAATGTGAATACCACTGATAATAACTAACAGTCAAGGCCAGGATTCGAACCTGCGATATTTCTAACTCAAACAAAAAACCTTGTCACCTGAGACCGCTCGGCCATTGGCACCTCCATAGTAAACTATACTAGATTAAAATATCCTTACAAAACGTTGATGTTAATAATTCCAATATTATTAAGATGGTTAGGCGTACGTTTACTAACAACGTTTGCAAATGCCTGAGAAGAAAGATTCTGTATTTAGAGAGCAAATGCAAGATACAATTATAGACTGCAGTAATTGTCAACCAGGTACTTCAATAAGGTAATCAGTACCTGATGGGGGTGACAGGTCGGACCATCAACTAGCTTCCTGAACATGGCCACATTACCATAGGACAACAAGTGGACATCAGAGGAACGTGTAACGTGTCGTGACCTCTTGTTGGACAAGAGGTTGCCTAAACTCTAGTCAGACGTAAATATATTAGTGAAGAATGAACCATGTATAACATTAACGAAAATCTATATTTTCCGGTGACAACCGCGTCAAGAGGTGTCATCTACACTATTCACAATGTAACCACACGTTTCGCCCATGTTGTGATGTGGTATCCTCAGTGGTGTCGCTGAGAACAATCTTGATGCGGCTGTCACCGGAAAATGTAGATTACAGTTATGACACGGGCAGATTAAGCTTAGGATCAATATGTAGCATTTATGAAGAAACGAACAGACTGGCCAAGGCAATGTATTTGCTGTAGAAGTTTGCCTGTGTTGCTATCTAAAGGCAAATAGTCTCAAATAAGCCCTCGGACGACTGTTTGGCGTACTATTAATATAACTATGAAAGCGAATATACTATGTAACACAACTCTGATCATACCTCATTTACCATATATCTGTGCGAGGAACTCATTCAGACAGTGAGGTAGAAAGTCAGCACAGTGCAAGTTGAATACTGATACAAACTTCCAATCAGGGCCACGACTTGAATGTGCGCTATTTCTATAGCTTAAGCCCCGTGGCCTTACAATGCTTGCCCACCGAATCACTCTTGTCGGTTGCATATTACAGATTACACGTACTTATAAAATTCCCCTATGTGCGTTTAGTTCAAATATGTTGACATGAATTTTGGTTCCTTCTTTACATTTCTATATACCCGCTCATTCATAATTTGTTTGTGGATGTACGTTTGTATTTTTCAGTTCATAATCATATAATGTATCCATGTTTTTTTATGATAGTTATGTTGTATAAGAAACTAGTTATATTGTATCATTCCACTACTAAAACAGTGTTTAAGAACTTCTAGGTATAGTTACATTTAACAACCATCCCTTACATATAAAGATGCCGTACGTTCTTACTGTAGTACTTGAACAACATTGTGAAGGAGGAAATAATGTTACAATAACGACAGTGACCCAGACAACGTGTTTACGTCTTGTATCTTACGTCCTTCAAGACTTATGCCGCATGCGCATATTTATATTAAGTGAAACCCCTGCATCTTTCAAATGTCAACATTTTCAGTTACTACAACTATACACATTTTAAGCCACTCCTTCCTTACCTACTGTCCAATCTGGACGTAGTTTCTTCAAATAGTTGGGCAGTATCATTGCTTCATTACCTCGCCAATCTCACCCTTTGGTCTTGAGTACAGGTGGCCCAGTGTAACCGTGCTCGTGGACTTGACTGTACCAACCGCTCTCGACACGTACTAACATTTCATGTTTGCTTCCAAAGAGTAATAAATATTCTTCCCATAAATTTTAGTTTATTAATTATTAATACTGAGGAATGAATACTCACGTGTAAAAAAAGAACATTTTTCTAATATTTTTAAAACGTCTAAAGCAAAAACGATACTGTTTGTTTCATGTATTGCTAGAAAGAGGTTAAAGTTATTCTTTTCTGGACATAACTGAAATAAAACAGCTTATTGGTGTTAAAATAAACAAAACATATGACAAATACGTATAGTTTAGTGAGTAAATATTTTGTTATTCTTGAACCGAAAAAGATAGCGCAATATTTATGTAACCCTTTTTGAATAACATATTTTTTCAAATCAGACATCGTTTTATCGTTATTGAAATATAGGTGGTTACTTGAACTGTTACTTTTGCGGTTCCCATCCCATTCATCGCCTCCAGGTTGTCAATCACACTTAGGGTGGGGCAACATGTACTTTTATGTTCACATAAGTGGTCAAAACAATAACAAAAAATTAAATTGCCTTCAGCTACACGTGCACGCTTACCCCTCCCCCTGCACTATGAGCAGTCTGATGCTCTGACTGCTTGAACATAAACGTAATAGACATCTACATTAAATTTAAGTAAATACAGGAAAATAAAACTAAAGCTACGAAGGTCCGTGCACCAAGTCGAAAGCCACTAGTGATTTATGGTAATCCAATATTCATAAATTATCTACATTTCACCTAAAGAAACTGTCAACCCTTGACTACTACAAGACGTTTCTCAGCCCAATCAGCTATTCAAGGATAGTAGTGACACAGTCTAATATACACAGACGCGAAGCTTACTCTTGAGAAAAATGCCAACTGCCTGAAGCTAGCGACCCTAGTGGTCGTAACGCAGAGCTACGGTATCTCTCCGCTAGATAGCATGGCAGTTTACTTATGTTACAATGATTAAATATTCAAATTAATACGGCTGACTTCACAACCATGTTTTATTACTGTACTGTATATTCTTTCTGCTTGTGGCAAGCCAGTGTCCCTTCCACATCCAGCCACTTTCCACCCCCCATATCCGCATACTCGTTCTATTTTCATTTTTTGTTGTTGTATACACAGCTTTCTTATGAATAAATGCATTGCACTACTTTTATAATCCCTGCATGCTTCGTGATAGAAAAATAATTAAAAATAACAAATTAGCATTTATAAAAATCACATCAAGTTCATATAGGGTACCAATAAAATCCTATTTTTATCTGGGCTAATGTTGGAAATTCATATGTATTGTAACATTTCTCACACAACTAATTGGACCAAGCCTTCTAAAATGCCCAATAAAACCCAACCTACTCTTGCCTAATGTATCCTAACTTTACTTAACCTAACCTTACCTAAACTAACATAACTTTACTTAACCTAACCTAATCTTACTTAACCTAAACTTACTTAGCCTAACTTTACAACCTAACCTTACTTAATTTTACCAAACCTAACCTAACTTTAGTTATCCTAATGTACACTTAAACACTTAACAAATCAGCCAGAAAGCTTGGCTATACTGTATAAAGAAGAATGACATTTTGTATTTTCAAAATATGATTACTTAGAGAAGTGTCTTCAAAGACCATTTAGGACATTATCAGAAAGCCCACAATGAACATAATTTGAAATGACTTTATGGTGACTATATTTTTGTTTTATACAAAAAAAGTTACATTGTATCCAATCTCCATAACATCAATGGTTTAATAACTTTATATTAATTATACTACATAATATTTAATATAAATGATGTAACCTTTTACTTTTAAGTGGTTACCTTTATTTAATATTTTCAATTGATCCAGTAGAATTAATTGAAGTTGAATTCTTATATTTCAACAATTGATCAACTAATTTGATTAAAAATCTATAGTGTGCTACCTTGATGAGGTTATTGCATCACATTGGTTTATTTTTCTTTTATTATTTAAAGATAAAAGTGACTAAACTTTGATTTATTTTAATTTAATTTAATTTAGAGCATGATTCTCTTTTTTACAATCTCAGGGTCGATATACGGTAAATCGGTGAGATGACGTAGTATAATGAAACAAAATAATTGATTTTTTACAAAGTAATTTATTGTTACATGTTATTAAAATTTAAAATCTTTACTCATTTCACTCAAAGTCTAACAATAGTAATTCAAAGATTTTAACCTACTTCATTTAAAGAAATTATATTAACATAAATTTCTTAAGTTAACTATACATTGAAACTTATCTGGATAAATTTGTAGCTGAGTCCAAGTTATTTACTGTTACACGATTTTTCTTTTATTTAAAGTACTACTTGATTAAAAACGCACAATCCAAAGACTTTTAATTTAAAATTTGTTTTAAATTATTTAAAACTTATTGGTAACTGTGACTTTATGAGTCCAAGTGCCCACGCGGTCTATAAGGGCCGAAAACCCGACACATGTTGATGGTCTTCTGATCTAAAAAGGACTGAGGGAGAAGCGTCTCTCCATCAACGGACTCAATTTTTACCCCTACTCATTCTTCCGGCATTATTCCTATCTGGGTTCAAGACTATCGGTCCTTCCGGTTTTGCCACGAGGTAGCAAATCCATATAGTATACTGTTCTCCCCGTATTGTGCTGCTTTCTACGGGCATTTTTTGAATTACAGGTCCATTTTGATTGGTTCCCTTCGGGCACTGACTTTTGCGTCTCTCTTCTGCGCTAGATCCGGGGTGTGGCCTATGGAACATTCTAGTAGACTCCTCGAGTCCTGTCCCACGCCAACTTTGTTTTATCTTTGTTTACTGTTATGTCTGAGACATTCCCATATGTTTTGATAATTCTAGGAACAAGCCCACCCATCCTGTTTTGAACAAAGGGTTTTGTTTGAGGGGACTTATTTCTGTCTCCACGTCTAACCATCTGGCGTCTTTCTCACGACAATTCTCTAACATAATTTCGACCTTCCTTATTTCTTTAAATTAAATATATCCTTTTCCTTATATACGATAGTTTTATGATTTATTTATTTTAATTCATTTACCTATCAATTTGGTGGACCTGTTACAATGATAATCACGTTTAACTATTATGACGTAGGCTTAGTGAAATCTTATCACAATATATGTCAAAGACAGCTTGACCTGTCAAAGTAGTATATATATAAAACCAGTCGTCTTTGATTAAGTTAAATATGTAAATAATAAAGCTAATAATATTTGAATGAAAAAAAGCACTTATGACTTAAGAAGTCTAAATAAGTCGGTCCACTTTTTTTGCTGGTGGATTTAAAAAAGGAAATTAACTGTCATTGTAATAAGACGTGTTACAGGTGGTGGAAACAGAAATAAATATCCTACTAACATAATATGAGAGTGATATAACAATTATATTAGAAAATTAAATATGCTATTTTATATTGTTAAACTTTATTTATATGGGTCTATCAGCTGTGCTCGAAGGACCACGAACCCATGGCGGCTTCGTTTTTTTATCTAATTTTAAAATTTTACTAGAAGATCCTGTATAATCATATATTATGTATAATATTTTTAAAATATTTTAATAAAACTTATAAAGTTTTAATTTTAATAATTTAAAATAGCTGATAATTTGTGACCAGTATGAGATATTAGTTTATATAAAAACCTTGGAGACTTGTCCAGTAACCTTTGGTAGCAGGTTGTCTGACATAAAGTCTGTGATCTTTTAAAAAATATTTATCTTAAAAAAGAAAAAAGCATATTATATTCTAAAATAAACTCTACGGGGAGTAAAACTAAAATTTGTTTCTAAATGAGGAAATATATTTTAAGAAAACAATAAATAGCGTATCCATGGCACAAGAGCTAAAATATAAACACCAAAATTTAAATATCAAATTATATTTTATAATTTTTTATTAAATTTAAAATCCACAGAAATCAGTCGGGTGGTGTTTGCTGGTGGTTTAGATGAGACAAAGCCAATGTTATTTTAACACGAGCTCATTTGAGAGCTGGATCCAAAATACATTTATAATTTGTATAACCACAAAAAATGACACCGTTAATAGAGTTTTTCAACATGCCAAAGCAAAGCCTGCATTAATAATTTGAATCATCTGGAAAAAAAATTAAAAAATGAATGTAATATAATGAACAATTTACTCATACAAAGTAAACACTTTTTCAAAATGAAATTGCTTGAATTATCAACATTTTCCAGTAATGTGGTTAAGAAATCCAAAGAATAAACAGACAAAAAAAGTCAAATCCAATCTAGTTTTAACACTTAAATTATTTGTAGCTCCCTGTGGCATTTGCAGTTAACTTTAAATGAAAAGGATATTTCTTACTTAGTTATTTTTGAATTTAATCTTGGCTACGGCGTTTTGTGCTAGTCGAAAAATCTGATCTAAAAATGTGTGTACCCAGCAGTTTGATTTGGTCATTATATTAATGTTTATGTTCTAGAGAGAAAAATCCATTTCATAACAAGGTTCAATAAAAAGATATCTTTAAGAAAATTAAAAAAAGAAAATAGAAGACATAAATGTGGACCCCAAAGCAATCCTATTTTTGAAGGTATTTCAGAAAATAATGTTTTACGGTATGGTTTTTACAAGAATTAAAAGAGTTATAATTTTTTTTATATCCTTGTACCAATACTTTAAAAATAACGGTACTTCTTGATTCAAATGTTCATTTATTCTTAATCAAAACAAATAAAAATGAATATAGCTTGAACAATTTTTATTGTTGTTTAGAAGCTCACTTGAGCTCCAATTTGATTATATACCTTTTAGTTTAGTTGTTCACTGTGAAATGTTTGAGTTTAACACACCCTTATTCTTTGATGGGAGATATATGGAATGTAAAACTAAACAACCCTCCATCACAATGAGATGACAGAGTTAATCTGATTTCCAGGGATCCTCATTTTAATTCTATATACATTAAGCTCTCTATTTGAAATAAATACTTTAGAGTAAAATTATTTTACAACCACGAGTTACTATTTTAATATACTAGACATATAAAAAACACATATTCTAATAACATATTGTAGGAGTTATATAAAAATTATATTAGAAAGTTAAATTTACCATTTATATTGCTAAATTACATATGTAGGTCCACTAGCAGCACTTTGGGGGACTACAACCTACAATGACGGATTTTTTTTAAAGTAATTTTTACTAAAGGCTATTGTAATACTTACGAGACACTACTTTTTATTTTAACTTACGTTGGACGCTACCCAACTTGATCACTGGTGCTACTGAAGTTGATTGCGAGTGGTTACCCAAGTTGATCACAGGAGCTCCTTTAAGTCGGTCACGGGCTATCCTACAAAGTCAAGGACTTCACAAATTCATCGACTCTGCTTATCACATCCACTATTAGGCTAGGATTTCGGCCTCACATTGGAATGCTGTCTATGGTGAGAGGTTTGACCTATGGTTTATCAAGTGGACTTCATCTTTTATATCTTAAAATCACTCACTTGCAGGCCTTTGAGCCCCAAGTTGGAGATATTTATGTCTAAATATATACAGGTATGTGTCGTACGTATACAAAACTGTCAAACCATGTCAAGTGTCATTCCACCTATCTGTCTCAAGTGGCTGCAGTTAGATTGTTTACTTTGATAACACTATCATAAAAAGAGCTAAAACAGATGGATACCAACTTTAAGCATGAAAAGTGTAGAGAATCTAAAGCTTAAGCTTAATGTTTCTTAATAAATTTGTCTCCCTATTAATTATAGTTAAAAATATCATACATATTTTTATACTATATCACCTAACCATATAGTATGGTACTGAGGCTGCCCTTTAGAATTGTCAAAGGGGGGATGTTGAGGCAACCTTCTCTTCCATCTCCACCCACGCCACTGCAATCCATTTGACTAAACTTAATAGACATGAGTTTAGTCTATTTAGGCAATTATACATAAGACCAAGGAGATGCCAACTAGAGAAATAGGAACTTTCTGAAATAAGGTGTATAAATACCATCTAGAAACAGACAGTAGGTGTACATTGTTTCATAAAGAAGGAAATACAGTAGGCAAATAAAATATCCAAATTATTGTCTTATTAATGCCTTTTTACTGTCTTAATTTGATAAAGAAAAAACCGTTGCCATTGTATTTTTTTTTTCTTTTTCAAAAAGGGTCTCTAAAGAAACTATTTCTTAGTTAGCCACCACTTTAATGGCAATAGCAATTATTATGAGGAATTGAAATGTACTCTATGAGTAAATACTGTAGTCAGAAACTACTAAAAAAACAAGTAAACATTTTATGAGTAGGCGTTGGGAGAATGAATGTAAGAGGTAAATAAATATGAAAATAATGTGTTTGTGATTCATAAAACTGATTACACTTCAGATATATACAATATGTAGGTTTTGTATATATTGGTAAGAGTTACATTACACTGCATATTAAAGTTTACATACAAAAAAGAACGTACACCTAACAATATGTATTCCATTCGTCCATCTACAAACAGTACAGAACTCCCACAACTATAATACTGAATTATTAGTCACCATCACCATATCAGTTACTACATAAATATTTATCAATACAAAGTAACATGTTTACATAAATCAACAAAACATAGTACTAGTTTAATAATGCATTGTTTTGATCCAAAAACAATTTTCTTCACAGCTTTTCGAACCTACACCATAATCCACTTTCAGATACTGGCATTATCTGTAAAGGAGATAGCGTAATTCTTTCATCAGTTTTGTCACACTTGAGGAAACGGAAGTTGGATAGTGTATGAGCAATAAACACCTTTATCTGTGTAGTGGCAAACCTGTTTCCTGCAACAACATATATGGCTTTTAGATAGTGTGAGGCAAAAACAGGAGTAATTAGGAAGAAAATTCACATTCAGAAATAAACAGTGAACAAATTTTACTTATTTGGGTGTGACTTACTCATACAACAAGCCACCCAACAAGAACACAGCGATGTCGGGCATTACACAAACCAACCATTTCCAAACATGATTCGTTCATGTTTATAAAAGGTAAAAGAGGAAACAACATTTACTATTGTCAGGCCAGTGACACCATTAACTACAACAATCATTTCACAACAAATCATACTAACAATTAATTATGTTATTTTGATACTATGTTTTGATCCTTGAAACAAAGGTTGACAACAGTTTTACTAGTATTGGGCCATGGTGTAGGTCCACAAAACACAGTTTCGTTATAGTAAAACATTTTGTGTTTTTTCTGTTCATGTATTCTACTATATCAGAAGATATGTCAAACATAATATTCTTAAAATATTTTATTTTCATAAATACAGTGACTCAAAACTATTTGTAAGAATTTATTTGGGCCTTGCTAGGAATAAGTACCAGGAGATTTCAACTTTACAGTTCTTGTTTATTATTATTATAAGTAATAGTGAACACTGAACCATTCTAATGGACCAGTTGAAATTATTATTTTTTTTTAAATTTAAAATCGACCAAAATCTCATTTAAGGTTTCATATGTTAATCTGTAAAAGCACTATAAATATACACATTTTGTACACAAAATTACTTAAGCTCAATTATAGTTGTTATCCGTTTATCAAATGAAACTTAAAGTGTTGTGTTATGATCACTGTACGGACAGAATTCTTGAAATAAATAGCAATTTTTTGGCATTTTTCGTGAACAGAGACAGTTCTCTTATTAGAACAATTTCTTATGCAGGTTTTTAAAGTAATAAATAAACAAATGTATTTTATTACTAGTCTTACAAAGAAACAAAATCTGTAGTTTTTAAACTTAGGCCAACTTTTTAAACATGAATGCTGTAGTTTTTAAGCCCAAAATAATAAATTATGATAAAAAGAGATTAAATGAAGATTCCACTAACTAAAGTAAAATAAAATTAACAAAACTAATTAACACTATGAAAATAACTGTAATAACATATTTTTTACAAAGTAATTTTTGTGTGAATTGGTTAGACCTACCGAGGCACATGCGAGGACCTCCTCCAAACCCTAAGAATGACATAGGATGTCTGCTTTTGGCTACATCAGGTAAGAATCTGTCAGGGTCAAACTTTTCCGGATCAGGGTAGTGCTTTGGATCACGGTGAATTGCATAGATGGGCAGAATTACCTAGAAAACATAGGATATTTTTAAAGTAATAAAAGGCAAATAGTCAGTTAGTATGCAGATAACAACTAACTGGACTTTATCGTCATATGCTAGTGTTATTTCTATTGATATCATTGATTCTAGGTGAAATGTTTGTCCTGCAATATTGAACATTGTCTTAACCATGACAAAAATATAGAAATATTTAAAGAATATTTTCTACAAAACTATAGAAGAACATGATATAAAAATTACTTATTATCTTAAAATTGTTTTATTAGAAAAGTTCTAGTTATCTTTTCAGAGGTCACAGTTTATTGTCAAAGTCATTAAACCAATATTTTTCTTAACCTAAATTCAACCTTGTTGTTAGTTAGTTTTTAATAACAAGGAAAGTGTCTAAAATTATTTAAGTTTTGCTTAGGACAGGAACGCAGGTTTATTTAAATAAAATCCTTTAGTAAGTCCTTTAAAAGTTCTCACCGTACTCAAAGGGTAAAAAAGAACAAATATACATAAATCACAAAATACAAAATAAAAAACATTCAAGGCGTCATTTCAAAGCCAGATAGTTAGTTCACCTTTATTCTCATTTGATCATAAAGCAGAGTTAATAGAGATATCAAACACTCCTCTGTGATAGACTGAAAAGCAGTGGCCTTGAATATCTATCTCCAGGAGTGTTTGATCATTTTATATTTCCTGTATTCCTCGTATTACTTAATAATAGTTGTTAATAATTGTTTATACTTAATTAATATATTATCAACGTTACTTCTTATTAATTCAGTTTACGTACAAACTGTAAATAAAAATATATTAAGTATTTGATTAAAAATGAGTGAATTTAAAAAGTGCCAAACTTAAATTTACTATCATACATGGTGTCCTTTCCGTACAGGGTACGAGTGTCCTTCCTCCTGCAGGACATGATCCTTGGTGCAGACCTTCATCATAGCTAATGCACTGTACTTTCGCAGTGTTTCTAAAACCAACAAATTGGTTAAAAATACTGAAAAAGTTTTTATTTTAAAAACATTAATCAAAACTTATTAAAATAAAACAATTTTATAGTTGTACAATTAAAACTACATTCTGGTAAATAAATTTTCTTTTTAACTTCACTCGCCAGTTGACATGGGCCTACAGGCCTCTGCGTCAACTTTATTCAACGAGTGAAGTACCGATTGTTGGCTCAGTGGGGATTTGAACCTTGGGCCTTGCCCTCCGCAGTCTGAAGACTTAGTCACTGAGCCACCACGCCGGCAAACAACACTTTACTTACAACAGAGTAATTAGTATATTAGATATTTATGAAGTATTTATATAGTTATTAATTAATTTGCCAATTTGATGACATTAATATTGTTATTTATCATATTTAAGGTACTTAATTTAAACTTTGAAAAATGCTTGAAAGGTATGAACTTTTAGTACAGCACAGAGAAAAAGGAACACAGGTCGTTTTCTTATGGTAGCAGCGAACGCCCCAGAGGCAGTTATTAACAGATTAGAATTAATATACATATTTATAAATCTGAAGTAATAATGACTACATTTATCCTTGAGTATTTATAGGAAATATGAAATGTACTGGTAGAGTGTTAACTCGACACACATTTAGCGCACAACTGATGGGACCTCTGTTTATTTCTTCCCTGTGACGCAGGTTATTCACTTACGGTTTCATCTTATTCGTAATGCATAAAAAAGCAATTTTACTTAGTAAACTTCATAGGCGATAATCAACTCAGTAAAATAATAATAATAAAAAAAATAAGAAGTACAGAACGACTTTCCTTTTAAATTTCATATTGCACAATGATTGTTATCTTGAAATGGCGGTGTTAACTGTTGTATGACATTGTTAGGTTCCAGTTTAAAATTTTAAAGTTGACTCCAAGATATTATTGAAACATTCTAAGTCTTGTGACCTAATATTAATTTAATGGCGTATTCAAAAAGAAAATTTGTTATAAACGGTGGAAACAAGTGAAATGTAAAACAATCTAAAAATTTACCTTTAATAACTCTATCAAGCAGATCCAGAGATACAATGTTGTCATAACTAAATGACTCCATGGCCTTGACCTACCGTCTTACGGCCTCCTGGATGTCAGGATTTACTGTCAGTTCGTAAATATATATTACCTTTAATAACTCTATCAAGCAGATCCAGGGATACAATGTTGTCATAACTAAATGACTCCATGGACTTCACTTCCCATCTCACGGCCTCCTGAATGTCAGGGTTCACTGTCAGTTCGTGAATGACAAAACTGACAATCACTGAGGATGTTTCGAATCCATCAGTGAAAAACGTCATACTCTGAGCTACAACGTCATCGATCGTGAACCCTGAAATAGAAAATAATTTACTTTCATCTCTTACTAGAACAAACATTAACATCTGTTTTATAAAAATCATCATTTATTTTAGAAAGAAGAAGAATTACATGCTTTCGTTACGCCGGTTTACCTGCCCTATGAATTTAGTTCTTGTTCTGTCTTCACAGATAGCGCCTTTGGTCTTCTCTCCGTCTCTCCTTATAAATCTCTGTCTCTGTTCAGCACATGCTGAAGTGACTAATAGCTAAGCTAATACGAAGTAGAACAGTCATCCTTGTGCGTATTTGAAACCATTCACCCTCAGTTAGCAGCGTCTACAGCAAATTCTTGGACATTCTTTTTGTTTCTATAGTCAATGTTATTAAATATATTTTAGCAGGTAATTTAAAACCTTTATTAACATTTTGATACATATTTAGTAGTAACTGTACTAATAAAAAGTAAACGCATTAATTAACAACAATAAACAATCACTAGAGATCACGAAACATGCCTCATCTCGTCTGTCTCTAGATAACAGTCTCGTTGTTCATGTTTAAGTGGACAGTGTTTGTTGTTTTGTTTGTTTTTGCTTTGATAGTCATAATATCAGCTAAAACGGAAATTTTTAAAACAAATATTTCTGAGAGTTCATATTTGAATATAAAGAAAAGTAACGAATCTTTACCTAGCCATAACATAGTTTAAGCATTAACTAACATTACACATTGATTACGTAGTGAAGCACTAGCAAAGAGCAAGTTAAAAATAAAATACTAATTTTGACATTTTATTTTGTAATGTTACTTAACATAGCAGAATGAAACTACTAATTCCCCAAAAACTATTAGATAGAAACAGTGTAAGCTATTAAACTCATAGTTTACTAATGGCTTTTACAGTTATACTTAACACAACACTTTTTTTTAATTCTGTTTTATAATATTTATTTAGGTTGTATATTATTTAATTCATCGATAAATAAATTTGAAACACTCAAAACAATATTTTTTCCTTTTATGTGAGTAAGCTCTAGAAATTAGTAAATGCCTGAGCAAGAATAAGACTGTTTACTAAATAAATAATTTATTTTTTCCATTGAAAGTAGTAATGAGCTCATTTTATAGTTCACTTTTTGTCTAATACAGTTTTATTATTTTTGTGAATTTTTTAAAACAAATTTCCTGTTACACAATAATTTTGGCATGAGTATATTTTTTAATTAACAGACTACTTCTTTATAAAACTATTTGTTTTTATTAAAAAGACTCAGATTATCATTAAAACATATCAAACAACGTTTAACTACTAAAGTAATGACATAATTAATAATAGCCTAAGAGTTTTCCTTGGAATGGTCGGCCATTTTGGATCAGTTCTCCATAAGACTAACGGTACATGGGTGAACTGGTTTTAAACGTAACTTTTCCATAACATAATTATTGATACCCCAGTTTATGCTGATTTATTATTGAAGCTATTAACGTACTTAAATTTGTTTTCATTTTTTTTTAAATAGTCAAAACCGGAAAACAACATAATAAAAAAACTAGTAGGCCTAAGCAATCAACTCTAAGCGTTTACTTATGAATTTTTTAAATTATCAAAACCAGCCAATGAACAAGTTATTCAAAGGGGTATTAATAGAGCTTTGTTTTTGCTTGATTTGAGGACATAATATATTATTGGTCTTATGAAAAATAAATTCTTATTGGTCAAAAACTAAAATTGAATTCACTATAAATTCCTTGTTTAGTCCAGCCCTCACTCTACAGATTAATTTTAATTAACTGCTTAATATCTAGATACATTAAAAGAAAACATGGCAGTTTGATATATCAAAGAGACGCTTGTATTGGTAGTAAAGATTTCATGAATAAATGGCTACATTATTATTTAATTCACTAAATTATCCATTGACTTTGAGCTCACTAATATTTTCTAACAATCAGTATTGCGATGACATTATTTTGGTCTCTATAAAGAATGACAACTAAAATATACAAGTGTTAACTGAGCCTATGGGTACCGTTAAGCAAGACGTATTGTCAAGACATGTTAGTTACATAAAATATTCTGTTACTAATTATGTTATATAACATCTGTGGTGATTTTGCTCATCACTTTTTGTAATGGTACGAGTACATTAGTATAATATAGTATAATATATTTTAGTCTACAAAATACTCCCTAATTTACCTCAAAATATCTTATTATATTGTTTCCAGAATATATCAGCTGCGGTTCTACTTAAGTTTATAATTTTATATAAAAATTAAAACATTGTTCTTTTTTTATTTTTATTTTGGGACTGTTCATCATACAATAATCGTAAAATCTAATTTTGTACAAAAGAGAAGCAAATATCAAGTTTAAGACATTTTAATAAGTATGAACAACGATGTGACCAAATAAGTAAATCTAAATAAGCACACTTAATAAATTATGTGTTAAAATTCTATGACTATTTAAATATTACTTTACTTCATTGAAAATGTACACTGGGAATGAGGTTTACGTCCTGCTCAAAATTTGATGATGAGTGTATGTTGGGGGGGGGGAGGAGTGTGTGCCATCCCCGTTCGATCTCAGTACAATCTTTTTTTACCACTGTGAATGGTACATCATAGCTAAGGGAAACGTTTTGATCCAATGTACATTTTTAAAATGGTTCTTTGAGGCAGTTGAAATGGCAAACATTAAAAAATATAAGAATAGTTTGATTAAAAAAACACTGTGTTTAAATTTTACTATAATCAAGACACATTTCTGGCTCACATGCTGTGTGCTGGCACAGCCGATTAGGTTTTTACTCCAACATTGCTAAGGAAGTAAACTAGTAAATTTATATTATTTTACAGTCATTCCATGTAGATTTAAGGATTTTATTTACATATTTCATTAATTTTATGACTAGTATTAAGCTATCCAAATGTATTCAGAGGGGTATATGTTTAAAGGTGTTGTTATCAGTGACCGTTATTTATTATATAACTAAACCTTTGAGGTATAGAGAAACACCAATAGTTTTCAGTTC
Organism: Stictocephala bisonia; assembly: GCA_035578905.1. Taxonomy (NCBI): domain Eukaryota; kingdom Metazoa; phylum Arthropoda; class Insecta; order Hemiptera; family Membracidae; genus Stictocephala; species Stictocephala bisonia. The sequence goes on along the minus strand of JAQJVL010000761.1, from coordinate 363,088 downwards.
AACACGAAAGGCGTCATATTAATACCATAACATTTTACTCAAGCTCCATAACTATTTAATGTCGGATTACTCTTTAACATCTTTAATATTATGTTTATTTTGCACAGTAGCATATTAAATAATTACTAATATAGTTGATGATAAGACCGTCCTGTTAACCACTCACCTTGGTTTTTATTTTTTAAATTTAGTAAAAACTGCAAGTAGTCCTCTGGTGCCTTGTCGGGATTCTTTATTCTGTATTCCTCCGCCTGTGTCACGAGTTCAACGAAAAACTTTGTCACTTCTTCAGGAACCGTACTGAAAAAAAGGAGTAAGAACACGAAATAATTTATCATCATAAACTTATCATTGCCTATAAGAAAATTAATTTTTAATAGATTGTTACCAAGTTTTACATATAAGCTAAAGTGTAGAGATGCTGTACTGATGTATCACAACGTTTTCAGAGGCCGTAATATCGGATGTCATCCATATTTAGGAGGGAAACAAGATGGTTGGGTTGAGGTACAAGGTTGAATTCTAATGGGGCCCAACAATCAGAGAAGCCTGTTAATATTTATGTCATCCCTATTCAGGAGATGAAGATGGTTGAGGTACAAGGCTTCAGTCTTCAGACTGGTGTAGCTCAAAAACCACAAAAGTCAGTGGATATTTATGTCATCCATATTTAGGAGATGAAGAAGATGGTTGGAGGTAAATGGCTGGAAACTGGTGTGGCTTAATCATACAATGAAAATGTTGAGTAAATCCTGCAGAGTTGTTCAAGTTATAAATCTTAATTATATTTTCGTAGAAAGATATGAGTACAAAATGTATTTTTAATGTAAGATAGTTACACAGGTTGTTCGTACAATTTTGTTATGACTAATGAACAGGTTTTAAAATTTAGTTCTTAGTGTAAATCTTGTTGAAATATCTTCAAACCAGTTGTTATTGTTCGTACAAAGTATAAATGTAGTTTAGCCAATTAAAGTACTAACCCCTATAAAAATGTAAGTTGGAAGAATTAAGTTTGGCACCAAACAGTGCCGACGAGAGGGATAGGGGGCCTAGGACACATGCTTGTTTGGGGGCCCAAATCCCTAAATTTTTACTAACTAAAATAAAAATATTTTTTAAACAGGCGTTTAGTTATAATTAATTTTGTGGAAGTTCACACCAATTAACATTATGAGAGTTAAAATAGATCTACAAATAAATAAAAAACATGTTTCTTGGTTTTATTAAATACCACGTCGTGCTCCATAATCAAAACCATCCATTGGTTCAATTAATCTCAAATCATCGTAGATTTCATTTTGTTTTATATTAGATCCATTTTGGTAAATCCTAACTTTCCTGATGTCACTGAAAGAGATAGTACAAGCTACTGTAACGACTGTCAGCACGGAAATTATGAGTCGGAAAGTTGTCTACTGAGAAACTAAGAAGCCTATTAAAAATCCAACTCCAAAATTATTTACCTTGTTTAGTATTGTAAGTTATTTATTTATTTATTACTTTAAAGTGAGTACAAAATCTAGGCCTCACCAAGTTACGCAAACTTGTAGGTGAGGTCCTATAGTAAATAAGAAAGAAAAAACGTAGTACAAAAGAATACATGCATATATATATATATATATTATATATATATATATATATATATATTATAATGTTATTTATTAGTAATTATTGGCGGTTTAGGGCAGGCACCTACTTTAACAAAATAAAAAATGCAGCTTATAATATGACAAAACTATGCATTACAATAGAAGGTATGAATACGTGGTGACACTAAGGACCCTCTACTGCACGCTCATAAGAAGTATATTGGAATATTGTGCGATTGTGTGGAATCCATATCAAATGGGTCACTCAAAAATGCTTCAGGACATTCAGGACAGGTTTCTACGCATCGTGGGTACTCGTCTGGGCTATCCATACAGAAAGGTGCCAATTGGGCATATTGCTGAAGTGCTCTACTTTCCTCCACTAACCAGTCGAAGAACTATTCAGGGTCTGATCTTCCTATACAAGATTCTGAACTCCCAAATTGACTGCCCAGAACTTCTCCAGTCAGTCTACTTTAGAACTGGACATCGCACCCGCTCCGTGGAACTTTTTGCAAGGCGTAATCAAGGCAGGTCGTATCATAAGAATGCGGTCATGACACGGATACAAAGATATGGTAACGATGTGGCTGGTGAAGTGGATTTTTTTGCTGATGGTGTTGGTAGATTTAGAAGAACAGTCATGAATGTCCTTATACCCAGAGATGGATAGAACTTCGGTAACAATCTACTTTTATACTATTTATTACTATTATATATATTATATATTGTACTGCAATTTATAGTTTTATATATCTACTCATCTGTCTATCTTTGTTGCTGTTGTTTCTTTTTGGTTTGTTGTTGTTGTTTTTGATCTGTTATTATTATTGATAATGTATCTTATGGTTATTAGTATTGACATTGTTATTAATTGTAATATTATATTATTGTTATTATTATTGTTTTATTATTATTATTATTGATTATTGGTGTTAGATTGGTATTGGTATGTATATGTATATTGTTGATTAGTTAATTATTAATAATGTATATTCTTAGTTGTTGAATCATGTATTATTTATTGAAATGTATAAATGGGTTACCGTTGGAAATAAATAAATACAATAACTGTAGAATGTGGCTACACCAGATATGCCTGGTGAAAGTTTGTAGATAATTTTATCCTGTTTGCCAAAACATTCCTGCTCTCTACTCTATGCCCTATTCCCTCAACAACACTTGGATCGGCAGTGGGTGAATTATAATGTTGTACTGTAAACAAACACAAGGTGATATAACCTTAGCGTGTTTTCTTACTGTAATTTAACTATTGAAAATACTATTTGAATTCTAAAACGAATATATGTTTAATTTGTAAAATTAATTGAACAGTGCAGTGTATTTGATGTGTTAATGTCATATTTATTACTTGGTAGATTTTCCGTTTCTGGGTCAATGTTTATCTAGGCTGTGTAATTATGGTAAATAGTCCCTTTCAGTGCACCTTTTCTTCCAAGAAAAATCCGTTAGAATAAATGATAAAATTACAAAAGAAACACAATAAATAATTTAAATTAACCTGTATTTGTGAAATTACATTACTCAAACAATATTGCAAGGTGATTTTGCTCTGTATTCAATTGGTGTGATAGTGAAGTGATTTGGTGTAATAGTGAAGTGATTATATGAATAGCAGGAAATAATGTATATGTCAATGAGTTGTTCTGTTATTATGATTACGATGATAAATGCAGAGAAATAGAGAAAAAAAATATTTATATGGCCTAGTGAGAGTGTAAAAGAATCAGAGCTAGATCAACCAGAGCCTTCAACTTATTACTCAGGTATATTAGTATAGACTGCAATTACAGCAGTATTTCAATCATCGTTAGGCCTATTTATTCCTGTAACTAGCCACTGATAGATAGCTTTTTTAAAAGTATTGTAATTATTTAGGTTTTCTATCTCATTAGGCAACATATTATATAAATAAGGAACAACATAGTTTGGTAACCTTTCTCCATATACTGTTCTAGGGATAGGTGTAGTATATTTGACAACATTTCTAGTAGTACGTGGCCTTATGGTTCTTTTTTTAAATTCATCCTTAGAATAAACTCAAGTAGCATTAAAAACATATAAAAATGTTTAGGAGAAAGTTCTCCTACAACACTGTATTGCTGATTATTATCTACTGTGACTAGACCTAATCTAATATCATTTTTATACAGAGTTTTCAAACATTTGTTTTGAAGATTAGTAATAATGTTAATATGCGTGTCTGCTGCAGTTCCCCATACTGTAATTCCATATCTCATAATAGACTCGAACAGAGATTTGTATACAGTATGTTTTACTGCTGTACTAAGCTTGTTCATCATGACAACACATAGTCTAAGTTTTTTATGAAGTGTATGTATATATCTTTCCAAGTCAGTTTTCTGTCTACAGTAAGTCCTAGGTATTTAACTTTATCTAGAATCCTTATGTTTTTGCATTGACACTGCTTAAGCCCATGCAGACATTCACAATCATGATGTTTAATGTTTATAGTTGTTTCAATTTTTATATTTTTAGGGCATATGTGCATGAGGCTAGTTTTATTGAAATTTATAACTAGACCTTTATCATGAGCCCATTTGGTAAACATTCTAAAATCATTTTGTAATAATTGTTCAGCTATTTTTAAATCTTTATGTTCGGCCAGCAACAGCACATCGTCTGCATAAGCAAAAAAATGGCAATTTTAATTTTTTCTAATATTTCATTTAAGTATATTATGAACAAAACTGGTCCAATTTCGCTTCCTTAGGGCACTCCAAATTTAATTTTTTTTTACTTAACTTATTGTGTTTAATGCTTTCACAATAAACTTTTTATTTTCTAAATAGCTTTTGAACCAGTTTAAGTAGGGACCCCTCACCCCTATTTTGTATAAAGCAGACACTATATGGTTGTGCTCTACAGTATCAGAAGCTTTTGAAAAACCAATGAAAAGGGCTAGTCCATGACATTTATTGTTCATTATATTATGAGCATTGTAAGCAAAATCTTCCAAGGCCTTTACTGTGCTGCAATTTCTCCTAAAACCATACTGTTTGCTACTCAGAATGTTATTTTCTGTCAGATATTTATTCAATGAATCTAACACATATTTTTCCATTATCTTTCCTATCACAGGCAAAATTGCTATTGGGCGGTAGTTCTGAAATTCTTTCATAGATTTGTTTTTGTAAATAGGCATTATGACAGAGGTTTTTAAGCAGTTCGGGAAAATACCTTGTTTAACTGACTTGTTAATTAGTTGAGATAGTAGGCTAGAAATGTTACTTTCAACACTTTTCATATCTTTTATCCTTATTAAGTCCAATCCTGGTGATTTATTTATATTAATTTTTTGTACTATTGACTTAATCTTTTCTGGCGTTGCCTTGGGTATATAGAAATTTATTTTTAAGTAGTTTGCTTCCCTGATTTCAATTTCATCATTATAGTTACAGCTATGTTTAAGTGCTTCAACTCCATTAATAAAGTAGTTAGCAAAACCATTCACAATTTCTTTTTTATACATATACTTACCCACAGAAATGGCTATTGTGCTGTCCATATCACTTTTCTGTCCCCTTCCTAGAAGATAGTTTATGTTTCTCCAGATCTTCCTAGAGTCTCGTCTGTTGTTTTCAAAAAACAACATGACATATGAATAATTTTACATTTTATTATAAGTTTTAATATTTTTTATCCTTGTTAGAACAAAAAAGTATAGCCATTTTAACTAGTTTCACTGTTTATCAACTTTACGCTTTTATTACTAAAAACCCTGTTAATGGATCGCATTTATATTTTAATACGTTGTTCCTATCAGTTTTATAAATTTCAGAATGTTAACGTTTTAAGAAATAAAAGTTCTTATAAATTTCCTGAAACAACCTTTTCTTGGCTTGAAGAGGTCGTAAAATGAATTACTTGGTCACGTTGTAATCCTTATGAAATGTATGGTCACGAATCACGATACACTACTTTTATATGTGTAAGGAAATGAAGTAATTTTAAATTGAATTAAATCAATTCAATGAGAGTTTGATTTTGATTTAATTGATGCATTGCGTAAAACAATTTAAAATTAATGAAACACTACCGTACGTAACTAGGTGGGTGGGCAATGATGATGTTTGCCAATACCAGCCTGTTTAGATGGATGGATGCGTCTGTTATTGTCCTAAGTGAAGTTTAAGTTTTACAAATATTGCTTTTGTAACCTCTTGTTTATGCCACTGTCAACATCAATAACTGCTCTAAGAATAAAATGTTCAGGAGATTTTCCTTTTTAATGTAATTTCCAATTTGGCTTGTGTCTCATTACTTTTTACTTTGAGATACATATTTCCCCAATTGCTTTTTACAACCTCATTGCCAAATTTGGAGTTGTGGCTATTTTTAGTCACAAAAAGACAACATGGAGAGTAAAATATAGCTATCGTTTACATTCTCCATTTCATCCAATCCCTGTCAGTGGTTTTCCCATTGGCCAGCTTTTTAGAAAATATTGGCATTGGAAAAGGCTACCAGATTTGTCTCTTGGTAAATTATTCGTTTTACAAGGAGGTCGTTTTAGCATTGAAAGATCTATATATTTAATGTCTAAAAGTTCCCAAATAGCAGGACTATTATTGTCAATAAGGAAGCTAAGTTTCCTTCAGAATAACCAGGAACGGGCGTAAAAATATAAACAGCATCAGAAGAGATGACATCGGTTAATGACACTCTTGTTTAGCAACGAGTGCAGTCGTAGTTTAAGTAAAAAATGCCTTAATAAAAAAAACCTCAATCTTATTAAAAACTAATTGTGTCCTTATGTCTACTTAATCTTTATCAACTGTTGAGATTGTAACAACAAAGAATCGGAAGACTTTATATAATATTCATGATGTATAAATATTACACATTATACAGAAAACTTGATAACTATCTAAGGCAACATAAACACTATAAAATAAGATGATATTCAATCGAATCTAACATCCCACCGCACACATACAACATCCAGCATACGAACAAAGTGCTTTTAGACTAATGAACGTGTTACCAGATGGGGTAAGTTTGCCACTGTCTAGCAAACGTGGTGGTCTGGAGTGGATGTGACGCTGTACGATGCCGTTCGGCCCGGAGAAGAACATCTACAGTAGGCCTACTGTAAAAGAGAACGTTATGGGCGTTCAATTTCCTAATTCAGATCAGACTGTTTTTAATGTCTGTTTAAACAAATTTAATGAAATAAATACGAGTGCTCTTATTTAATGAATGAATTAATAATTTTTTATGTTGAATATAAAATTCATGGGGCCTAAAATATTTGTATAAGTTTGTGAGTCCCGCAGGAGATCCAGGGCCTGGGGTATTTTGCCCCAGTGGCCCCCCTCTCGGCGGCCATGGCACCAAATAATAGATTACACATTTTAATTACTCATTAAATTTTCAGACCAATATTGACATTATATGATTATGTATAAATGGGAAATTCAATATTAAAGCAATTTGTAGTACATTACCTTCTTCGAAGTATCTTATTGACGATAGGAAAGTATTGAGACACAAACATAATTAGAGGGTTATACAGTGTATTGTCCCACATTTTGCGTCCTTGTTGGTAAAACTCCCCAAAGTCCTTGGCTGTGAAGGCGTTCCCATCCACACCGAAGGCACACTTGGCCACGACTTCTGAGATAAACAGCCCGGCCACATGGTTTATCTAGAAGTACATAGACTGTTGTTTTCGATAAAAAAAAAAATATAAAACATTAAGGTAGTCATTGGAGCTTGGTTAGATCGGTAATTTAGCGTTTGCAATACAAGTCAGTCATATACTTATTGTTAAGAACTTGAAATAACGTTCGCCGACCTGGTGAATTGAAATAATAAGCCATAATGGCTTAAACTTCAAGTTATATTTAATTAATTAGAAAAAGAGGATATACAACTAAAATAAATAATTTGAACTAAAACTACAATATTTTATTCAGGCTAGAGTGGTTCAGAATAGGTTAGGTTTGAAAGGTCAGTAAAGCGAGTGTTTGATTATGTTAATTTGATCCATTACAAATATTATATTTTCCAGCCATCTATAACTACACGGCAAATATAAAAATGTAAGAAAATACGGTTTTATAATATATTATTAAATTATTTATAGAAACAAGATTTTCTGAGGCTTATAGCAACATTCCTTCTAAATGTGAGATTTGAGGATATAAATCTAGAGGGGTCTAGAAAGTATATAATTAATTGCCTAAAATACAACTACTTATGAACATAAAGGAATACTATGTATAGCATACATAAAAATATCTTATGATTTATGTATATTTTAGTTCAGACAGTATAAATATGGGTTTTTACCTAAAGATATTTTCTCTGAATTGACTGTCTGAACAAACGCAGAAGGTTGAAGTCTAAACAAAACGCCGATGTGATAAGGCGATATAGGACTTACATTTATGTCTTCGTTGACGTGTTTTTCCATGTAGCTGTTGAACTCCCGACAAACCCTTTCAATTAGGGGAAACATGGCCTTGATTTTTGCTGGGCTGAAGGCTGGATTGAGCTGCTGTCGGAGTGATTTCCAGCTAGATAACAAAACAATGCTGTTTTTACAGGTGCTGAAGTAAAGACCCTTGCTAAAAAAATTTAAACACGTCATAAATCCAAGAAGGCTAAATAAAAATAATTGCCGGAAAATGAAAAATTGATTAATAGTGTGGTTAGTAAAATCCCAGCTCCATAAGTTAAAGGTTCTCAGTTTGATCGCAGAGGCAGAACAAAGTTTGAAAGGGTTAAGTTGATAACCATCGGCTGTTAATTGTCATTAGGCTATTGATTAATGGCACTTTCTAAGGAAATGGGACTTAGTTTGTAACATTGACTACATTCGCTCATCAAACTCATTCAAAATCAATATTAGCCAATACTTTGATGATCGGCGTCTTACAAATAAAATAAATGAATAAATAAAAAAACAGAATATCAACCTAAAAACCATTATAGCTCTATTAATATAATAATAAACTTATTTTATTACTCTCAAACAATTATACACATGAACATTTACAAACAATATGAGAAAGCGACCACTAGGGCTTTTATTGTCTAAAAACCTTGTGTATAAACTAGGCGATGTTTATTATTATAGAACCATTGAACAATTTTAGTATGGACACTAAAAGTTACATTTGTAAGGTGATACTATATATGTTTCTTGATTGGACTCATTTCCCTTACAATTGTTAGTATATTTTAAAATATTATGAAAACAAGGTGTCTAATTTGATAAGCATCATTGTCTAACAAACATCTGACTTGGTGAAAAATGTAAACATTACGTCATTTACCTATGTATGAGTATTTATATGCATATTCTTTGCATTTAATTAATACATTCTTAGTATGGAAGGAATTATCACCTGTCGCCTTTTAAAAGAAAGGGATTCTTGCTGAGGTGCTTGTCCAGTGATGGATCAACAGTACCCAAGGTATTGTCATGGAAGCTGGAGAACTCCCTCATGAGAACTTTTTGAACCAAATCTAGACTTCCCAGAAGAAGAGCTGGTTCCCGGAAGTTGTATATTCCTAGAGCGGGTCGATCTTGAATGTGTCTGCAAACAAAAAATCATATTAAACGCCATTTTAAGTACTGTAGAAGAAAAATCTACAAAAAAGTCTTACAAATAAACTATTTTAGTAGAAATTCACTAACCTTTTATCCCCTCACCATGACTAATATCGCTATCTAAAGCTTTCAAAGTCTTTAACGAAGTTATTCACAAGTTGCGGAAATTTGTTGCTTTCTATACAAAATACCGCAACATTTTTATTCCTCTAATTGTGGAGAAACAAATCTTCTACTAAATTTTGGTTTTTCTGCGGAGTTTTGATAAAGATCAAAGACCGTTGACAACTGGAGGATTTGTTGCTGAGCATTTTTCTCAATCAGCTTGTAGGAGACTAGTTAAAAATTGATCTCCTCCATGCGCCCCGAATGTGACGTAGGGAGCTGATATTCCCCCGTCAGTTCACGTGTGTACTTCAGCATGTTACTGACACTGTACCCACCCCTAGCCTTCAACTAGGGTCTTACACAACATCTTCGGGGACCTCTTATACAGTGGCTGGCTATGATGACACAGGCAACCGCGGTAATCATTACGTTTATTTTTTGGCAACAAGTTTTCCAGTTGTTTATCCAAATTTGAGGAAAGCAACTTTTAGTGGACAACTATTAGTTTTCTACAAACAATATTTTCTTGAATTTTGGTTGACAACTTTGGTGTAAAGTGTCCTTTGTTCTCATAAAGGAATTTGGTGTAAAGGTAGCTTAACATTTTATTTAGCTATTCATTGACTATTGTAAAATAATTAAAGAACATTCTAGGTTTCTATACTTTCTTTTTTACAAGTAATTAAATTGTTTGATATTTGTGGAACTGATAAATGATTTATTTTTCCAATTAATAATGACTATAACTTAATTACATTTGGTTGGTTTGGAAAATGACTGGCCAATTTTTCAAGTAATTGGCCAGTTTTATATATATAACACATTATAAACTTATAATATATTTGAGTCTAGCATTAGAATATTAAATAACAAGAAAAAACCGCCTATTGTGATATGTATGACAAATAATTTAATTTACTTTTAAAACAAGAAAAGGAATATTCATTTATGATCAAAAATACAACAATAATTATACAATGCAACATTGACAAGAAACTTTAATTACTAGATATAAAATGAATAATGATTTAAATAATAGAAAGGGGTAATTCTAATATTAAATGTAATTATATGATAGATGATAAGTTATTGAATAATTTTACAATGAATTACTATTGTAAAATGTTATTTAAAAATCAGGATTCTGTAAAGATAAAAGCCAAACAGTAGTGTTTTTACAAAATTGTTTTATGTTATTGGCATTTTTTATATCTAAAGGTAATTGGTTGTAATACTTTGTTCCTAAGTAGGAAAAGGAATGGCGGAAAATTGATATATTACTTTTTGGTAGGCAAAATTGCTGGTTGATATTAAGGCGAGTATGATAGTATAAATCAGTTGACATATTTCCACTCCTAAAGGAAAATAACCTAAGGACCCTAAAAATAAAAAGATGTTGGATTGGTAAAATTTTATTTTGTAAAAATAAAAGAAAAGAACTCTCTCGCTTACTTTTCTTTAGTATTATACGTAAAAAATAATTCTGTGTAATTCTGAGATTTTCTATTAAAAATTTATAAGTTCCTCCCCATCAAGTTATACCATACTGTAATCTAGAGTTAATGAGTGCAAAATATAGAGATATCAATAACGATGTACTGCACAAGTTTCTTAAGTAGTAAAATTTCCTTATTGATAATCTCAGAACTTTGTGTAAATGTATGATGTGCTGCTGAGAAGTCAATTTCTCATCGAAAATAACACCTAAATACTTTATATTATTTACTTTTTCTAAGGCTTGACAGTCACATAAATGCAGAACACATGTTCTAGAATGGTACGTCAAATCCTAAGAAATCAAAATTGATATATTTTGTTTACATTGATTTGCATTCTATTATTATTCTAGCATAAAGAGGTCACTATTAATTAGTTGGCCAGCAACACCCGGGTCTTTATTAATGTAAAACCTTGAAATATCATCAGCAAAAGAAATGATTGTAAAATTAAAATTTAAATTCAATAAATCATTTATAAAAATTAAAAATAATATTGCAGATAAAACCGATCCCTGAGGAACGCCTTGTCTGCCTCCCTGTACTAAAACTGTAGAACTGTAGGTTTTCCAATTTTTACTTGCTGTCTTCTTTCCACAAGAAAAGACCTAAACCAATTCAGTGCAGTACTTCTTATACCTATAGCTTGTAGATTTTCTAAAAGAATCTAGAACTTATGAGAAACTCAACCATATCGAAAGCTTTCCTGAAAAAAATATATAAACCTGAAATAAACAAACAGTTTATATAGTAAAATCAATGGTAACACTGGACTTAACTTCAGGCTTTCAGGAAACAATGCCTTTGATAAAACTACTGTTTATTAATTGAACTAAAACTTGTGCATTCTCATAAATTATATTTTTCAGTAAATGCTCATTAATTTGGTCAAAGCCAGTTGATTTTTTATTTTTTAAAAGTTTAACCGTACTCTTTTAATTTCATCTATATCTGTTGGAGTTATAAAGAAAGAATTTTGATAGTAAGTAGTTAAAGGTGGAAGGGTATTGGAGTCTACAACGTCTGGACGGCTAGACTGGATTGCTGTAAGATTATCAGCAATTACTGGAGGCTAACGCATAACTTCGCCTTTGGCAATTCAATTAGCTCAACTATTTTCTTTGAAGAAACACTTGTTAAGTTATTTATTATCTTCCACTGCTCAGATACATCACCTTTACAGTTTTCTAATAATGTTGAATAATAATAGTTTTTTGTAAAATTGATCTCACTATTTCATTCATTAGTATATTTTAAAATATAATTTTGAAAAACTCTGTGATATAGTCTTCTCTTAGACATTTTATATAATATTTTACGTCTCTCAAATTTATGTAAAATGTTTGGTGTTATACAGGGATTTAACAACTTAGCCTTTAACAATTTAGAACTACCACAATTTTTCTTGGTACTTCTAACTATACAATTACTTAAAATATCAATAAACTTACAATAAACTCTCTAGGTCTTCCAGCCTCATCAGTCATATAGTTAGATGTTAAATGCTTTCTTGTAAGAATAAATGAATAATCGGATTATAAATATGATACATATATATATATATATGATATATATATATATGATATATATATATATATCATATATATATATATACTTTTTTGACTATTTGTCCAAGTTTAAAAAGTGTTTACTAAATAAAAGCAGTTTAGCTTTAGAACTTACTTGTAAAAATCAGAAAACAGCCAAACAGAACTTGCTTTGAAGACAAATACATCCCACATATTCCCTATTCCAGGAAGAACTCCAGGTAGGGTGTCAACTCCAACTGTTTTCCAGTAGTCGTGATGTCTAGTCAGATACCAGTACAAGGCAATGCCCAGCCCTAGGGCCAACAAAATCCAGTCTAACACACTGAAACATGACACAGAACATTTTATAAGATACAAATACATCCCACATATTCCCCACTCCAGGAAGAACTCCAGCCTGAGAGGCATCTCCCACGGTCTTCCAGTCATTATGCCTAGTACCAGTACAATGCAGTGTCCAGCTCTAGGGCCAGCAACACCCAGTCTGATACACTGAAACATGACACAGAACATGTTATAACAGACAAATACATCCCACATATGTCCAACTCCAGGGAGAACTCCAGGCAAGGTGGCAAATCCCATAGTCTTCCAATAGTCTTAATGTCTGGTCAGATACCAGTACAAGGTAGTGCCCAGCCTTAAGACCATCAACACTCAGTTTAACACACTAAACAATGACCCTGAACATGTTACAACGGACAAATTTAACAATTATTTACGTATTAATATAGATTTTTATTTGTAAACACATTTCCATCCCTTTCCTTAAAACTTATTGTGCTTGAAGATCTAGAGTAATATGAGGATAGCTCATATACATATTTTAGACATAAATATATTTTGGAGTAGTTCCAAAGCCATGGTGTACAAACGAGTGTTTAGTGTGCTCGAGCTGCAAACATCGGTCAAGGTTATGGCGAGCATAGGATTGAATATATAATAGACTCCAAGTGGGCCGTACTCAAGTCATGGACAATTTAAGATTATATGCTCATTCAAGGTCCATGCATCAAAGTTGTGGTTTATATATGAGGAAAAATTTAAGAAAAATGTAAAACACACAACCTTATTTATGACATTTGTGAATAAATAGTGTCAACTAAGTTCGAATGAAAATAATTTACACTAACACATTTACTTCTCCGTTGTCAGTTATTGTATGATAATTTCTTGTTAATAAATTTTAGATGTAATAGTGCGTTTTATATATATTTATTGGTAATACATAATAAACGGGCATAATATAACATAAAGCAATAAAACATAATAATATAGAAATGAGGTAGAAGATTTAAATTTAGCCGGTCCTAACAATGTAAAATAAAGTACTCCTCTTATAAAATACATCTGTCAACATGATGTTAATAAATACATACACATTTATACACTTCCAGTGACATAGAAAACTTCTCAAAATATCTTTTTAATTGAGCTCAGCATCAGTTAGAACTCAACATTGGGGATATCAAGCTTGATTTAGACTAACCAGATTCGATACAGAACAAATTTAAACTTTAAACTAATCATTGGGAATAATAATATTAATAATGAAGATATTGTTTGTACATTTGCTCCCTTAAAAAAGGTAATACAAGAATTCCTCAGTTTAAGTAATCATACAAGTCTTAAAGGTGTGATCAAGCAAATAGAGCTCGTGGTCAAAAAATGACAATAATAGATAAAATAGAAATAGTTAAGCCTAGTACTTGATAAGTTTGTAAAAATTATATATATAATTATTACAAAATCTTTATTTCTAGATAGTCAATAAAGTTACAAAGAATATTAATATATGGCAAAGAGTAACGATAAAACAATTTGAATAAATAACAAGAATGAATAAAAAGCAGTAGCACAATACGGAATCATTAACATTAAAAAATAAAGTATCAAAGAACAATAAATATAACTGAAAGAATAACGATGGAATAATTTAAATAAATAGCAAAATCAGCAGTAACATATAGAACCATTAACAACCTAAACTCATAATAAATTTAATTTTTAAAATTATAACAACAATAATATAAGTAGTGCCAACTAAGCACTAAAATCAATTTACATATAATTGTCTAATTTTCTTAAAAATATTTGGCAATGATTTTGAAAACATATCAACTTTTGGGGCCAAAACTTTATACATCATTGTATTTAAGAGAAAAGATATTTGGGATATGGCACGTGACAGTTTAGATTTAAAAGATTTCGCGATTTATAGTAAAAAAAATGCATCATAACAATTTAAATTTTATAAGCGAAATGAATCGTCTAAAATATTTCTCACAAATTTAAAAAGGAGCTCTAAATATGCTAATTTCCACCTTACATTTTTTACATTGTAAAATATCTTGTTCTTTATGCTCTAAGACACTCAACAATATCATTTATAAACACACAAGGACCTAGGTTTGACCCTTGAGGATTCCTGAAATCACTATGCAATTGTTTCAGTATATATGAACTTATTGATTACTGTTGGTAAAATATGAATAAAAAAATCAACCAAGTGTTTCGAGAATCCTAATCTGTGCATTTATTTAACAATAAAAAGTAGTCTACCTTGTTGAATGCTTTCTCAACATTTGTAAAAATTACACCCACTTGAGATCTACAGTAAGTTTCGAAGTTACTTATTCAGCAAAATTTAGCATACTTGTTACTTTTGATTTATAGCCTGAGATCGATACGGTTTTTTTGGACAGTGCAGTTTCCCAAAAAGTAATTGATTTTTAGGACAGTAAAATTTAAAATATTCTTTCAGAAGCTGATCAAACTGACACAGGACGATAGTTATTAATGATTTGAACCTCCTTAGTTGTGAGACTAAATAAACATGTGCAGTCTTTGCTACAAACTAAGGTTAACTCCCATCAACTTTTATGTTTCTAACTGCATACAACCTAAGCTCATTTTATATTATGGTATCGCTTATACAATTGTTCTTAGTGATTTTGTGTATACTATGAATAATGCATAACCTATACACTCACCTCATTCTAACCAGACGACAGAGACTGGTTTCTGGTAGGAGAGATTTGGCGTTGTATTGGTTAAACTGTGACCTTGACTACAGAGACTGGTTTCTGGTAGGAGAGATTAGGCGTTGTATTGGCTAAACTGTGACCTTGACACTTGGTGCTGTCCAGGGCCGCCCAGAGACTTTTGATGGCCCGGGGC
The DNA here is from genome assembly GCA_035578905.1 of Stictocephala bisonia. NCBI lineage: Eukaryota > Metazoa > Arthropoda > Insecta > Hemiptera > Membracidae > Stictocephala > Stictocephala bisonia. Next base: position 347,556 of record JAQJVL010000761.1, on the reverse strand, counting down.
AAAGTTTAGCATGTGGCCCCCTTCACTTCAAAATAAATTTCATTAATCTGATCGTCAATACGATTCCTGTTCATCGACGTTTTCTCAGTGCTAGCTGCGAAGCTCCGGAAAATTTTTTGGTCTAATTGACATAAACTTTTGAAACATTTCCTTAAGTATTATCGCTACGATAACATCAATCTCTTATAATAAAACTGCTATTCTTTAATATACAGTACAAGTAAACGTCACACAACACAAATATATTACAATATAAGCACATAATGCACAAAAATATTACAATACAAGTACAAAATGCACAAACATTATTGTGATCGATTTCGGTGAACCACGCTCACCTTCCTCAGACCAGGGGGATTCACAAATTAAAATTTATTAATTTAATGTAATTTTAAATTGATTAAAATCGATAACAAATCACTGCAATTACTTACCCATATGAAAATATTGAAACGTAACTAATACATGTAATAAGGATTACAACAAGTCCAAATAATTAATTTTACTACTGTACCTCTAAAAGCCAAGAAAACAATGTTTCAGGTAATTGATGAGAACTTTTTTCTTGAAAAGATAAAACTATTAAAGTTATAGAAAGCATTCCTATCAACCATGTATTAAAATATAAATGTGATACATTATCAGATTTTTGAATAAAACCCGGTGAAAACTAGTTAAAATTCCGGTAAGTTTTCCGTTCTAATTAGAATTAAAATGATTAACATATAGGAGAATTTAAAAATTCATATGTTATAACGCATAATTAAATAAGGAAAACCATTGTATGACTGGAGTTATCATTGGCCTCTTAGTTTCTTAGTAAACAACCTTCAAACTTGGGTGCACATAATTTCTGCGCCGACAGTAGCCACTGCCACAATCAGTTGCATTGTTGGACGCAGCAGGCCTTCGATCGCCAGTTGAGGAGCCATCCTCGCCAATAATATTAGCTGTGGGTGAGGGAGGGAGAGGCCAATAAATTTGTATAGGCCACTTGACTTCACTAGTTAAAGAACAAGCTTAGACCGAGACTGGCCGAATGTTCAAGAAGTAAAATAATTTGGCGAGCGCGAACATCAGTGCTTCAAGAAACAGTCAACTTAGAGAGTTGGGGTTATGTTATTGTTTTCAAAACAGGTTGTAGACCACTGGCTACGTAGCTTATTGATGTCTGGAAATAATTATTAACATTAAAACTCTAGTTGATACTCGTGAGTTACACGTATGGGCGGGCGGGTGGGTCAATACCACTGTACGTGTATGGGTGGGCGGGTGGGTCAATACCATTCTACGTGTATGGGTGAGCGGGTGGGTCAATACCATTGTATGTGTATGGTAGGTGGGTGGGTCAATATCACTGTACGTGTATGGGTGGGCGGGTGGGTCAATACCATTGTACGTGTATGGGCGGGCGGGTGGGTCAATACCACTGTACGTGTTTGTTTATTTGCTCAGCTTTAAAATTATTCAATTTTTATTTCACAAGCAAAAAGGCATTTTGTAGCAACTCAATTTTCTGAGCATAAAACACAGTGAATTTTGTGTTATCATGCGGGACACTATTCATTAATGTACATCACAGTGTTCACATCTGTACAGTGACAGTAGTATTGACCCTCCCGCTCAACAATACACTTAGACTACAGTGGTTCAATCATAGTTAATTGCACTTATCACGTAATAAACAATAAATAAATACTGAATTAATGATTACCTAAAATATAAATGGCTTACTCGCTCACCAGTGACAGTAAAAAAATGATGAAAACAATTTTGATAGGTCGTAGATTTGTTATATTAATGTATGTCAACACAAATCATTCATACTATTTTTTTGGGAACAACCCGTATGTGGGCATAAATGGTTTTTAATCAAGAGCTACTCTATTGAATATGTTGAGAATACACCCCTGTTGCAGTTAGAGTTTCAGGGTAAATTAAACCAGATAATAAAAGAGCTATAACAAGTTAAATGTCACAAAATAAATATTATTAAAAAGGATTTGTACATATCTGAACAATGATGAAGATATTTTAGCTGTTAACGGTGTAATTTAAGAGCTCCTTTTTTTATTAAGATCTACGTCATAATATGAAAGCTCTTTACTATCTATGTCATAATAAGTAGTCAATTTTAAATTCCAAAGGAAACATAATAGAGAGTAACTAAAAAAGACAATCAAGATTGCATATACATACTCTGGTTAACCGGTTAAATATGATGTAGGTGAGTCCAGATAGTACAGAACGTAACATAGACAAGAATATGCCACACAATACCTCCCGCGATAGCATAGTGAAAGTGAATCATAAATAATAAAATTAAAAATAGTGCATCATACACGCATATTTTTGCACATTGGGTAAGTTAGCGGTGATGTTGTATGCATATTACCAAACTTATGTACCTAGAAATCTACTGTAATTTAGTGGTTTACAATGCACCATCGTTAATTTATTCTTTTTGTACTGTAAAAATATATAATTTACTTTGCAGTACATTACTGTACTACATTGAAACATTTATAGTATATTCTTATTGATTCAAATAAAATGTTACCATAAATTACTGGGCCTAAACTTTAGCTTTTTGTTCAAAATCTGTGTAAATATGGAAATGGAATACGAATAATAGCAATTTAAAGTAATGGAAAATTATAGTGGGTTATTAGGAAATTCAAAAGAACGCATTAAACTACAGAAATATCACTCTATAAAATACAAAAATAACAAAATATTTCTTTACTGGACGCCAGTAACCAAACAGACTGATGACTGACGATGGCAAGTATGTAATACACATGACACACCCTTCATGACAATTAATGGAACTCTTCCATACACGTTGTTATAGCATTGTATATTTTGCCTGCAGGTTTTTTGGGCGCAAAACACAGTGACTACTGAAATACGACTACTATTTCTTAAATGTAGTGCATTTATTGAAAAATTAGCTGATTAGTGCCGGGAAAGAGTGCAACGTTACCACGTTCGAACGGAGTGCCGCCGCCTACTACCGGCTTTGAAACCAAGTTTGTAAGAACCTTTTATCGTAAGGACTTCAAATTTTTAATGGCAGATTTATAATGTTTTTACTTTAATTTTGTTTACTTAGTTGATTGTATTGTTCTTAGACTTCTACTTTTTTATCACGATTTTATTCATTTGCATACTTTAGCCCCAGGTTACTGATCACTAGTTTTCACATTAAATAGAGCTATTATTTTGCTACGACAAGTCAAGGTATTTTCGAATCACTAAATCAAGATTATTTATTTACACAAATAGAATTTGTAAAAAAAAAAAAAAAAAAAAAAAACACAAAATATGGTTAAAAGCTTAATCAATAAACCACTATATAAAAACAAATAAATTCACAATCGCTGTATTATCTTAAGTTTGTAATAGTAATATATCATAACTAGTGTTTTTGTAGGGATTACAATGCGACCATACAATTGATGTTCCTACCACTAAAGCCAAGATAAATTTGAATTTAGGACAAGTATAAAAATTCTGTTTGATAATGTATATACTTTTGAAATTAAAGTTGAAAACTAAAACATACAGAAACGCTCTTGTCCACTTTGTATTAAACTATGAATGCGGTTCAAAAACGGAGTTTTGAGTAATGCAAATGTAAAGTTAGTTGGTTTTTTGACAGGTTTTATAGAAATAGTGGAAGAAAACAGGACATCATTCTCATAGGGGTGGTCCACTATCCACACCACTCAAGTATAGTTATATGTTCGCAAACAGGACAGATGTTTTGGTGTGTTCACAAGCTAAACGACTTTACACTTGTTCGCAAACAAGACAACTGGTGAGGAGTAAAGGTGCAGTCACATATCAACTAGAGCGTGGGGCAATCTGCCCCTTTTGCCCCCCCCCTCTGGGCGGCCCTGGTGCTGTCACGTGACTGTAGGCTCTCTTGCGCACGTCTGTGATCCCGCTACATAATCTTATCAATAACACAGATAACGCATTTCTTGTTTATTTTGAGTTTTGAAAGTTTCACGGATAAGGATTCTGAATAAATTTACCTTCATTATTTCCATGTAGAATTTAGTAGGTAGCATGTGCTTAAGCATATAACGGAGTATAATCATAATTATTTACTGTTCTTAAGTATTAATGGCAAGTTGTTATACCAATATTTATTGTGACTAAATCAGATAGCAGTAGTTATAAAAAATATTATATACGCAAGCGAAGTTGCATCAAGAAGTAAAAACACTAATAGCGGATTAACATATTGGAATAAATTATTTGCTTTGATTATAATCACAGTCCTCAATAATAACACGTTAGTGCCATAGGTTTAAAAAAATGGGATACAGCCGTATTAATTTGAATATTACACTTAATTAAATTATTGTCACATAAGTAAACTGCCATGCTATCTAGCGCTGAGATGCCGTAGCTATGCGTTACGACCACTAGGATCGCTAGCGTCAGCAAGTTGGCATTTTTGTTGCACTTATGACTTATGAAGTTTAAATACTCTTACAATCATAAGTAAGAAATGATTCAATCAATCATTAACTTTTACAGTACCATATCGTTTAAAGTATTCATAAAACACAATTTTGCTATTTGTACAATACATCTAATACTTATGGGAACGAGAGAAGACGGGTAATGCACAAGCATTCATTATATACATTTACAATCACGTATATGATAATCGATAGCAAAATAACGACGCCTGCATTACTCAAGATGCAAAACATAAACACACGTGATTTACATTTGCATAGCAAGGCTTAACGACGCTCCCATGTAGTTGTAATTTTCTACAATTCATTAAATAATACAAAAAAGAATTTTCGGCTCACTGTCAAGCCTTTTATCACGGACAGCTAAATAAAGCAATGCGGTATAATCAAGGTTACACTGTACATGTTTATGATAAAAATCAATAACATTAATTGACTTGCCATTTGATGGTATATTCAATATTCAAGCGATTGTAAGTTCAATAGCGCTGCTCTTAATTATATGGAAACATATTTAATAACTAAATAAGTTATTGAAAAGACTTTGTCGAGATGAAATTACAATAAAAAGTTTTAGAACTTGAAGTTTATTTTTGTTGAATGATAGTGAATAAAAATCAGCAAGATTCTTTTTTGTTTGTGTAGAATGACGAGAACTATTTAACAAGGCTTACATATTTAAATTATGTATTTAGTATCCTCAGACTCTTCCTTTGATATTATAAGTTTAAAATGTACATAAATTCTACAAAATGGGAACTATGAATAACATTTGAAAGGTAGCCAAACTATTTGAATGACAATTGTCCTTACTTTTTTCACTTAACAGTGAATTGATTGACTTGAATTATATTCTGGTAAACAAACATAGTTGGAATTAAGGTTGACTTTGAAGCCATGACATTAAGTCATTTCCAGACTCATATGCAGTAATTATTTACGAAATTGACCAATTAATCAATTTTACAACTTCTAGCAGCCAAGGAAACGTTATTTCAAGAAATTAATAACAACTTTATTCTAAAAAATACTTAATACATTTCTCAAATTTATGAAGATTATACAACAAATTTTTGTCAACACGTATTAAAATATAAATACGATACATCAACGGTTTTATTTTAATAATACATTTTTTAAGTTGGTGAAAATTGAAAACTGGTTAAAAATCCGGGTTTTTTGTGCTCTAGCTAGGATAAAAATTACTAAAACTTACAATACAATATAAAAATACATATGTCATAACGTACAGTTACACAATGGTGTGATTGGATTGTTCATTGCTTCTTAGTTTCTTAGTAAACAACGTTCAAACTCGGGAACAAATAATTTATCAATAGGTATTTTTTCGACCTTATTATTTTGTAAAGGACTTTAAGGTTTTGAGTAATTGCTACTTAACATGTGTAATGGCACGCCAAATTTAGAAGTTTTAACATACATAAAAAATATTGACATCTAATAAAGGTCATAATAATATTAACCTTTAATTAAGTAAATCTTAACAATTTAACTTCAATTATTATTCATTAGTAAGACGCCGATCGTCAATATATGGGCAAATATAAGAGGCGAATAATTGTGATGAGCATACATGACGAGTGTAGTCATTGTTACGAAGGTCGACTGTTTGTAAGAAAGAACTATTTATTAATAGACCGATAGCCAGGGAAATGGTTCTCAATAACTTATTTAAAATACCGTAACAGTACAGACAGGTGGAAAACAAAACATTTTAAGTACTATATTTATAAGAATTTTAAAACTTATTTAGACGCAAGCAAACATATTCCAAGTTTGAGCACTTAGTTTGGTGGGACCCTTTATAAATAATAACTATAATTACCAAACTTTTTTACTAACACAAATAATAACAAATTAAGTTGAAATCAAACTAAGCATTAATATACTATCAATTTAATTGCAAATCTCTCCAAAACTACAGCAGAAATTTGGGGAGCAGACCACTTTGAAAAACTCTATTTTGTACATGTTAACTTAGGTACATGTTTCTCATGAACCACTTGACTTAGAGAGTTGAAATTTGGCACACTAATAGAATGCACCTTTTTACACAAGTGGACATGTACAATTTGTAATATTTTTCCAAAATTAAAAAAAAGTTATTTTTTGTTTTATTGTAAAAAACTTAAAATTTTTAGAGGAAAACGTTGTACAAAATAAAAATGAAGAAAAGTAGAAAACTTTCCACATGTCCACTTGTGTAAAACAGTGAGATCTATAGGTGTACCAATTTTCAGCTCTCTAAGTCAAGTGGTTTTTGAAAAAAGTGTACCTTAAAATGAAAAAATGCAACTTACGGAAAATGACAAAAACAAATTTTGGGTCTGTTTCAGAAGAGGACCCCCACGCTTGGTTACCACGCTTGGTTAGGTTAGGTTAGGTTAGGTTAGGTTAGGTTAGGTTAGGTTAGGTTAGGTTAGGTTAGGTTAGGTTAGGTTAGGTTAGGTTAGGTTATAGTAAATTTTTCAAGCGTGGGGGTCCTCTTCTGAAACAGACCCCAAATTTTATAGTGTCCTGGGCTGTAGGCTGGGTTGTCAGGATCTTCATTTTCCTCAAACTCATCTTCTAATCTCCTTCTTTTTAGGGTAGTTTGCTGCCTACACTTCTTTTGGAGTTCTTGTATTGACTTTTCTGCTTTTTTTATTCTTCGGACATCAAACATTTTCATCACTGAAACACAGTTTTCACCAGCCAATAGACCCATTTGCTTGAACATATGGCACTTTGTAATGTTTCCCTTGTTGTACCCTGCTATTGCCTCATACACACCTAGTTCAAGGGTTCCTAGTCTTACAAATACTTTTTTTGGTAGTCTGCTCCATATAATATTGTTGAGCGACTCGCTGATATTTTGCGTTCCACCGTGTGCACATTTGGCAAGTTGGACAGGATTGGCCAAGTCCCTAAAAATAGGTTTTATTTCTTCAAGAACTGCAGAGGGGAGGTGAGTATGCTCTGAATGTTTGTATTCAGTACCATTTAGTTTAGATTTTTGGAACTTACACCAAGTATTGTCATCTTTCGGGCATAATCCGTGTTCATGGGTTTCATCGGTGGAGCCAAGATGGAAATATTTAGCCCATATTCCAGTTTTCATAGCTTCATCACCTTTCGTGGCATTCCGTCTGATAGCTAGGCCATAAAAGATTTGTATGGTGTCTATAGCATGCCCTGTTAGACGGCCTTGTCCACCAATCTTCTTCCCATCTGATAAGACTTTTTTTTGAAATTTTTAATTTATATGTTCTCAAGCATTTGCCCATAACATTAGTAGACTCAAGCATTAGTAAACTAAACATAACCTAAAAGTTGCTATTTACTAACTAGTCACTTTCATTGACTCAACATGCTTAGAACAGCTGATTCCAAAGACACTCAAACAAAACAGTTCAACATATTTAGCACAATATGGTACATTATGTGAATTTTGGTTTTTGCGCGGTGTTTTCGATAGAAGAAATTTTTTGTAAGCCCTTACACATATATTTCTTTGCAAATAAGACAATTTCAAACTATATTATGTTATATATTATTTTAAAGAGGAAACTTCAATCTTTCCAGTAGTATCAAGAACAGAAAACCCATAAATATTAAATTTTAAAGTGGTCTGCTCCCCTTAAGTAGGCTTATTGATAGTATTTTTATAGTGTTGGGTTTTTGATTTATTAAACCATTCAAATTCATTAAGAAATATATTGATCAATCATGATGATATTTAAAATAATTAAGCAATTAATAAAGTATCCATAGACAACTATATTAAACGATAGCTGCTAAACAGCTGTATTTTAAAGGCGTTCCGCGGACATTCTGACTAAGCGTATCCATTTTCCTGCGTCGTGACTGTATTAATTCTACTTTGAAGGAATGGACTCAGTGGCCTATCTATCCCACAGCGTTCAAAAGCCTGTTCCATATCACCAATTGGTCCTGTTTCGCACCATCTAAATTCAACCATGTGCCCCTTGGACACAGTGAAATCGTATTTTGCAAATCACATTTAGTATAGGTAGTATAGGTTAGTAGGCCATGTTGGTGGTGACGGCCGGCTTCACCGTTGGAGGGTCTATGCACACTATTTGAACTAGGCGTACTCACCCCTGTAGAGAGAGCTTCTTACCCCTAACTGCACCTGTAAAATAAAACCGGTTTTGTATAAAATAAATTACACAAATGAGAATTTATTTAAAACAATTTCAATACTAACACAATATTAAACAAATAATAACAATAATTTCCAAAACGTAATATTCAGCGCAATATTTATGAAACCCTTTTTGAATAACATATTTTGTTCAAATCAGACAGCTTTTTACTGTTTTTTAAATATAGATGGTTTCTTGAACTGTTACTTTTGTGGTTCCCATCATCGCCTCCAGGTTGTCGATCATACTGGGGGGGGGGGACAAAATGTGTCTTTATGTTTACCTAAGGGGTTAAAACAATACTAAAAAATAAAATTGCCTTCAGCTACATGTGCACGCTCAGCCCCCTACCCTCAGCCCCCTACCCTCAGCCCCTGCACTATGAGCAGTAATGCTCTGACTCCCACTCCAGTTTTGGGATCGACTTTTAAATCCAATAATTATTTTTCATTTGAAAGCTAAGTCATTTTGGTGCCACACGTGATTGGCTAAAGCTATATTTAATACACACAAGTAGTTCAAACTATTCGCTTGAACATAAACGTAATCGACATCTACATTAAATTCAAGTAAATACAGGAAAATAACTCTAAGTTACGAAGGTCCGTGCACCAAGTCGAAAGCCACTGGTGATTTATGGTAATCCAATATTCATAAATTATCTACATTTCACCTAAAGAAACTGTCAACCCTTGACTACTACAAGACGTGTCTCATCCCAATCAGCTATTCAAGGCTGAGGCTGAAGATAGTAGTGACACAGTCTAATATACACAGGCGCGAAGCTTACTCTTGAGAAAAATTCCAACTGGCTGATGCTAGCGACCCTAGTGGTCGTAACGCAGAGCTACGGCATCTCTCCGCTAGATAGCATGGCAGTTTACTTATGTTACGATGAATTAATTAAATGTAAATATTCAAATTAATACGGCTGACTTCACAGCTGTGTTTTGTTACTGTACTGTATGTTCTTTGTGCTTGTGGCAAGCCGGTGTCCCCTTCTTACGGCCTTACACATCCTGCCACTTGCCACCTCCCATTTCCGCATACTCATTCTAATTGAATTTTTTTGTATACACAGCTTTCTTATGAATAAGCGCATTGCATTACTTTTATAATCCCTGCATGCTTCATGATAGAAAAATAAAATAAGATTCAAAATATCAAGTTAGCATTTATAAAAATCTCATCAAGTTCATATAGGGTACCAATAAAATCCTATTTTTATCTCGGCTAATATTGTACATTCATATGCATAGTAACATTTCTTACACAGCTTATTGGACCAAGCTCTTTAAACTGCCTAATTTAACACAACATACTTTTGTCTAATGTATCCTAACCTTACTTAACCTAACTTTAACTAACCTAACCTTACTTAACCTAACGTTACCTAAGCTAACTTAACTTTACTTAACCTAACCTAACTTAACCTAATCTTTCTTAACCTAAACTTATCTAGCCTAACTTTACAACCTAACCTTACTTAATCTTACTAAATCTAACCTGAATTTAGCTATCCTAATGTACCTAATCTAACGACCGTATCAAATCCAACATAACCTAAGAAGTTAGTGTATTTCTGGCAACATTTGACAAAACCTCTTTATTTTACGATTATTTTTCCCGATTCTTCAAACGTTAATTGAAAGCGAAATTTTTAAGTAGTAAATACAGAAAAATGTATTCTATATAAGCCTTAAGAAACATTTAAATAAAAAAAATACTTTCCAGTTTCAATTGGAAATGCGTGCATTAGAGATAAAGACATTACTAAACGTAAGTATAAATATGACAACGATTTCTGGCTGGAAAATGTCTGGACCGTCAACTTATACATTATGAAATTATTGCCCTGATGTTGGGGATTTCCTTAGGCTTATCCCGCATCGTTGGTTACATTAGCCTAAGCCACAACTACAGGGAGTTTGTTGGTTTATGGTCGTTAACTTTATTTAAAGCTCCCCTGAAGGGCCCGATAACTGTATACTGTTATACTTTATATGCAGAAAAGGGCTTTACGTTTCTGGATTTTATTTTACTAAGAGAGTCAAAATATTGAATTCTTTTTACATTTGGAAAAAATACTAAATAACGACTAAATATTTGACTAACGTAATGCCACTCAGAATGCTTATTATTTTAATAATTTTAATAAATCTTTTTTATTTATAATTCGTTAAATCTTACATATTTAAGATAAGTTACGATGTACTAAGGATGAAGGTTAACCAAAAAGTTTTTTTGTTGCAACGTGTAAATTCTTGTTGGCCGCGGATGTGTGGTTACAGTAGAGTCCCTTTGTTGTTAGTTCCAGGGTTCGTTACTAGGATTCGCTACTGGTGCTGGTTGACCAAGGGACTTGAGATGCAGTTAACATCATCCACCCCAGGACTCGAGCCCGAGACTACATGCTCTGTGGGCTAGTAGCTTACCGCTCGGGTACTGGGCTTCACCAACATCTTATATATTGTATTGCTACCTATAAAATTAAATGTGTTAGTTTATATTTGTACTGAAGTACACATATGTTTTATCACACAAAGAATATAACAGCTAATCTCAGCGTGTTCTTCATAAACAGATTTTAGATGTTTAAATTAATTTGAAAAAAATCTTGGTAGTTTTTTAAATTTCGGCTTACTTTATCCAGAATTTTCTATTTTTATATAATAAAAGCATGATTTTTTTATTTAGCCTGTAAAAATGTCTTACGTCATATATTCCAAGCGTCAAAAAGGTTCGTTTTCAAATTTGTAAAATTATAAACTATTTTAAAATGTTTTAGTGAAATTAAATGAAAACCTGTAAGTATGAAAAGACCTAGTATTAGAAAAATGTTTGAAACATACTAAACGAAAATTGAACAAAATATTGATTAAAATGTTTATTTAATCAATATTTTAATCAAATATAAATTAAATAAAGAATGTTTGGCTTTTGTAAGTTTCGTAGCATTAAGTAGAAATGTTAGTAAACGATACAATTAAATAGGAAATAAATTAATAATGTGATAGGAAAACACATCCATCAATAAATAAAAAGAGTAAATATAGGAAGAAAAAACATACATAGAAACACTCCTTTATTATTTATGAAACACTGCTAAGGCGTGTTAAGTTGTAGTGTGCAAATTAAAATATATATCACGTCTTTAAATATAGACATGGTTAAATAAGTAATTAATTATTGTGTCATAAACTTAAGTTTATTGTGAATTTGTTCCTTTCTACTGTTCTAAAGAAACTTTCTTTGACAGATTTATTGAAATTGAAAGCACAAATTCTGATTTTTCAGATGTTTGATTTATTAAGAGGTATCAATATCTAAAATATTTTTTTAAAAGAACGTTAACATTTTAAACTTCAAATAAACATCTTGTAGGGTTTGTGATATATACTTATTAGTTTTAAATATTTAATAATGGATAATGTAATCTGAAATAAAATGTATTTCTCAGAACTTCCGATTTATTTAAAATAGGTATAGAATCAAGTTATATAAGGCAGACTGAGCTGTGTTATACGCTTTTGTTAAAAATGCACAATATCTGAAAACACTGCATTGCAAAATTGTGAAAAACTGAAACATGCAAGTAACTATAAATACTTTACCAATATAATTATCAGTAAATTACCTTAGTTAATTTAAATCAACCCGCAATACAATTTGTCAGACAACCTCCTGTAAATATGGGTCATATGAAATAAATGCACCACTGTATTTATTTCATATACCACTGTACCACTGTACTTGTATGGGCGAGCGGGTGGGTCAATACCACTGTACGTGTATGGGTGGACGGGTTGGTCAATAACACTGTAAGTGTGTATAGGTGGGCGGGTGGGTCAATACCACTGTACTTTTATGGGCGAGCGGGTGGGTCAATACCACTGTACGTGTATGGGTGGACGGGTTGGTAAATGCCACTGTACGTGTGTATAGTTGGGCGGGTGGGTCAATACCACTGTACGTGTGTATGGGTGGGCGGGTGGGTCTGGAGTGTCCATGTTGGATGGTAGTCAAGGTTCATATTTTGTGTAGGGAAGAGAACTGAGTGCTATACCTGTCAGTTAGCTGAAAATTAGACCAACACTACGTGGTTCGGATTTCACGTAAGGCTGTAGGTCCCATAGTTGCCTTGGCTATTGCGCTATGAATAAATAGTCCTTTCTGAGCTAAGTCGAACTCAAATAGTATCAATGACTACACTCGTTCATCTACACTCACTCACCCCTTATATTCGCCCATAACTGTACGATCTGCGTCTTATAATTAATAATGAATAATACGACTAATAAGTCGAAACATGTTTTGATAACATTTAAATAAAAATGTTTTATAAAAGGGAACTCAATTTATAGTTAATTAAATCATAATAATACGTAAGTAGCCTTAGTTCTTAATATGATATTAATAATACAAGCAATACGAAAACTTAATAAGACTACTTTTCTTTCAAGAAATCTGCGCAAGATAGTGCACATTTCCCAGATGGTTTCAAATTGCTTTATTCATTTCCCCAAAGTGCGAGGTTTGTCGTAATCCTACAGCTCTGTAACTTTAACTGTAAATGGCAACTACATTTCGTGAGCTAATTGTAAATAGGTAAATATTTATTTCAAAATTATGTACATAACAGGGGTGTTTACATTTATAAACAACGCTTAAAAAAATCAGCCAGAAAGCTTGGCTATACTGTATAAAGTAGAATGGCATTTTGTATTTTCAAAATATGGTTTCTTAGAGAAGTGTCTTTAAAGACCATTTGGGATATTGTCTGAAAGTCCACAATGAACATAATTTGAAATGACTTTATTATGGTGACTATATTGTTGTTTTATACAAAAAATGTTACATTGTATCCAATCTCCATGACAACAATGGTTTTATCACTTTACATTAATTATACTACATAATATTTAATATAAATGATAATCACGTTTAACTATTATGACGTAGGCTTAGTGAAATCTTATCACAATATATGTCAAAGACACCTTGACCTGTCAAAGTAGTATATATATAACCAGTCGTCTTTGATGAAGTTAAATATGTAAATAATAAAGCTAATAACATTTGAATGAAAAAAAGCACTTATGACATAAGAATTCTAAATAAGTCGGTCCACTGTTTTTTTTGCTGGTGGATTTAAAAAAGGAAATTAACTGTTATTGTAATAAGACGTGTTCAGGTGGTGGAAACAGAAATAAATATCCTACTAACATAATATAAGAGTGATATAACAATTATATTAGAAAATTAAATATGCCATTTTATATTGTTAAACTTATTTACATAGATCTATCAGCTGTGCTCGAAGGACCACGAACCCATGGCGGCTTCGTTTTTTATGTAGTTTTAAATTTTACTAGAAGCTCCTGTATAATCATATATTATGTATAATATTTTAAAAATATTTTAATAAAATTTATGAAGTTTTATTTTAATAATTTAAAATAGCTGATAATTTGTGAACAGTATGAGATATTATTTTATATAAAAACCTTGGAGACTTGTCCAGTAACTTTTGGTAGCAGGTTTTCTGACACAAAGTCTGTAATCTTTTAAAAAATATTTATCTTAAAAAAGAAAAAAGCATATTCTATTCTAAAAAAACTCTACGGGGAGTAAAACTAAAATTTGTTTCTAAATGAGGAAATATATTTTAAGAAAACAATAAATAGCGTATCCATGGCACAAGAGCTAAAATATAAACACCAAAATTTAAATATCAAATTATATTTTTAAATTTTTTATTAAATTTAAAAAATCCATAGAAATCAGTCGGGTGGTGTTTGCTGGTGGTTTAGATGAGACAAAGCCAATGTTATTTTAACACGAGCTCTTTTGAGAGCTGGATCCAAAATACATTTATAATTAGTATAACCACATAAAAAAATGACACCATTAGTAGAGTTTTTCAACATGCCAAAGCAAAGCCTGCATTAATAATTTGAATCATCTAGGAAAAAAATTAAAGAAATGAATGTAATATAACGAACTTTACTCATACCAAGTAAACACTTTTTCAAAATAATATTGCTTGAATAATCAACATTTTCCAGTAATGTGGTTAAGAAATACAAAGAATAAACAAACAAAAAAAGTCCAATCCAATCTAGTTTTAACACAAATTATTTGTAGCTCCCTGTGGCATTTGCAGTTAACTTTAAATGAACAAATTTTTAAATGAAAAGGATATTTCATACTTGGTTATTCTTGAATTCAATCTTGGCTATGGTGTTTTGTGTTAGTCGAAAAATCTGATCTAAAAACGTGTGTACACAGCAGTTTGATTTGGTCATTATATTAATGTTCATGTTCTAGAGAGAGAAGTCCATTTCATAACAAGGTTCAATAAAAAGATATCTTTAAGAAAATTAAAAAAAAAAAAAAAAAAAATAGATGACATAAATGTGGACCCCAAAGCAATCCTACTTTTGAAGGTATTTCAAAAAATAATGTTTTACGATATGATTTTTACAAGAATTAAGAGTTATAAGTTTTTTCCTTGTACTAATACTTTGAAAATAACGGTCCTTCTTGATTCAAATGTTCATTTATTCTTAATCAAAACAAATAAAAATGAATATAACTTAAACCATTTTTACCGTTGTTTAGAAGCTTACGTGAGTTCCAATTTCATTATATACCTTTTAGTTTAGTTGTTCACTGTTAAAAGTTTGAGTTTAACACACCCTTATCCTTTGATGGGAGATATATGGACTGTAAAACTAAACAACCCTCCATCACAATGAGATGACAGAGTTAATCTGATTTCCGGGGATCCTCATCTTAATTCTATGTTTTTATCAAGATGCCTATTTGTAATAAATACTTTAGAGTAAAATTATTTTATAACCTCGCGTTGCTATTTTAATATACTAGAAATATAAAAAACACATACCCTAATAACAAATTGGAGGAGCTATATAAAATTTATATTGGAAAGTTAAATTTACTATTTATATTGCTAAATGTATGTAGTCCACTAGCAGCGCTCGGTGGGACTACAACCTACAATGATGGCTTTGTTTTTTAAAATATCTTTTTCTAGAGACTGTTGTAATACTTACGAGACACCAATTTTTATTTTAACTCACGTTGGACTCTACCCAACTTGATTACTGGTGCTACAGAAGTTGATCGCGAGTGGTTACACAAGTTGATCACGGGAGAGTTACTTTATGTCGGTTACGGGCTATTCTACGAAGTCAAGGTCTTCTCAAGTTGATTGACTTTACTTATCACATACCGTATAAGGTTGGAATCCGGCCTCATATTAGAATGCCCTCTAGGGTGAAGGCTTGGATTTCAAGTGAACTTAATCTTTTATATCATACAATCACTCTACCTTCGGGCCTTTGAGCCCCAAGTTGGAAATGTCTATGTCTAAATATGCATGTGTAGTACATATCCAAAACTGTCAAACCATGTCAAGTGTCATTCCACCTATCTGTCTTAAGTGGCTGCAATTAGATTGTTTACTTTGATAACACTATAACGAAAAGAGCTAAAACAGATGGATACCAACTTTAAGCATGAAAAGTGTAGAAAATCTAAAGCTTAATAGGCATGTTTCTTAATAAATTTGTCTCTCTATTAATTATAGTTAAAAATGTCATACATATTTTTATACTATATCACCTAACCATATAGTGTGGTGCTGAGGCTGCCCTTTAGAATTGTGAAAGGGGGGATGTTGAGGCAACCTTCTCTTCCATCTCCACCCATGCCACTGCAATCCATTTGACTAAACTTAATAGACATGACTTTAGTCAATTTATGCCGTTATACAATAGGCCAAGGAGATGCCAACTAGAGAAATAGGAAATTTCTGAAATAAGGTGTATAAATACCATCTAGAAACAAACAGTAGGTGTACATTGTTTCATAAAGAAGGAAATAAGAAAATAAAATATCCAAATTATTGTCTTAATAATGCCTTATTATTGTATTAATTTGATTAAGAAAAAAAACCATTGCTATTGTAGTTTTTTTTTCAAAAACGGTCATAAAAGAAACTATTTTCTTAGTTAGCCACCACTTTATTGGCAATACCAATTATTATGAGGAATTGAAATGTACTCTATGAGTAAATACTGTAGTCCGAAACTACTATTAAAACAAGTAAACATTTTATGAGTAAGCGTAGGGAGAAAGAATGTAATTGGTAAATAAATATGAAAATGATGTATTTGTGATTGATAAAACTGACTTATGTTTACTACACTTCAGACATATACAATATGTATGTTTTGCATATTTTTGGAAGAATCACATTACACTGCATATTAAAGTTTACAAATAAAAAAGAACGTACATCTAACAATAAGTATTTCCAGTCGTCCATCTACAAACAGTACAGAACTCCAACAACTATAATACTGAATTATTAGCCACCATCACCACATCAGTTACTACATAAATAATTATCAATACAAAGTAACAAGTTTACATAAATCAACAAAACTATAGTACTAGTTTAATAATGCATTGTTTTGATCCAAAAACAATTTTCTTCACAGCTTTTGGAACCTACACCACAATCCACTTTCAGATACTGGCATTATCTGTAAAGGAGATAGCGTAATTCTTTCATCAGTTTTGTCACACTTGAGGAAACGGAAGTTGGATAGTGTATGAGCAATAAACACCTTTATCTGTGTAGTGGCAAACCTGTTTCCTGCAACAACATATATGTCTTTTAGATAGTGTGAGGCAAAAACAGGAGTAATTAGGAAGAAAATTCACATTCACAAATAAACAGTGAACACATTTTACTTGTTTGGGTGTGACTTACTCATACAACAAGCCACCCAACAAGAACACAGTGATGTCGGGCATTACACAAACCAACCATTTCCAAACATGATTCGTTCATGTTTATAAAAGGTAAAAGAGGAAACAACATTTACCATTGTCAGGCCAGTGACACCATTAACTACAACAATCATTTCACAACAAATCATACTAACAATTAATTATGTTATTTTGATACTATGTGTTGATCCTTGAAACAAAGGTTGAAAACAGTTTTACTAGTATTAGGCCATGGTGTAGGTCCACAAAACACACCACAAAACACAGTTTCGTTATAGTAAAAATTTTGTGTTTTTTCTGTTCACGTATTCTACTATATCAGAAGATATGTCAAACATAATATTCTTAAAATATTTTATTTTCATATATACAGTGACACAAAACTATTTGTAAGAATTTATTTGGGCCTTGCTAGGAATAAGTACCAGGAGATTTCAACTGTGCAGTTCTTGTTTATTATTATTATAAGTAATAGTGAACACTGAACCATTCTAATGGACCAGTTGAAATTATTTTTTAAAAAATTTAAAATCGACCAAAATCTCATTTAAGGTTACATATGTTAATCTGTAAAAGCACTATAAATATACACATTTTGTACAAAAAATTACTTAAGCTCAATTATAGTTGTTATCCGTTTATCAAATGAAACTTAAAGTGTTGTAATATGATCACTGTACGGGCAGAATTCTTGATATAAATAGCAATTTTTTGGCATTTTTCGTGAACCGTAACAGTTCTCTTATTACAACAATTTCTTATGCAGGTTTTTAAATAAATAAATAAATAAACAAATTTATTTTATTACTAGTCTTACAAAGAAACAAAATCTGTAGTTTTTAGGCCAACTTTTTAAACATGAACGCTGTAGTTTTTAAGCCCAAAATAATAAATTATGATAAAAAGAGATTTTATTTTACTCCACTAACTAAAGTAAAATAAAATTAACAAAACTAATTAACACTATGAAAATAACTGTAATAACATATTTTTTACAAACTGATTTCTTTGTGAATTGGTTAGACCTACCGAGGCACATGCGAGGACCTCCTCCAAACCCTAAGAATGACATGGGATGTCTGCTTTTGGCTACATCAGGTAAGAATCTGTCAGGGTCAAACTTTTCCGGATCAGGGTAGTGCTTTGGATCACGATGAATAGCATAGATGGGCAGAATTACCTAGAAAACATCGGATATTTTTAAATTAATAAAAGGCAAATAGACAGTTAGTATGCAGATAACAACTAACTGGACTTTATCGTCATATGCTCATGTTATTTCTATTGATATTATTGATTCTAGGTTAAATGTTTGTCCTGAAATAGTGAAAATTGTTTTAACAATACAAAAACTTATAAAAATAAGTAAAGTATATTTTCTACAAAACTATAGAAGAACATGATATAAAAATTACTTATTAGCTTAAAATTGTTTTATTGGTAGAGTTCTAGTTATGTTTTCAGAGGTCACAGTTTAGTGTTCAAAGTTATTAAACCAATATTTTTCTTAACCTAAATTCAACCTTGTTTTTAGTTATTTATTAATAACAAGGAAAGTGTCTAAACTTAAGTAAGTTTTGCTTAAGACAGGAATGCAGGTTTATTACAAAAAATCCTTTAGTAAGTCCTTTAAAAGTTCACACGCGTACTCAAAGGGTAAAAATGAACAAATATATATAAATCACAAAATACAAAATAAAAAACACTCATGGCGTCATTTCAAAGCCATATAGTTCACCTTTATTCTCAGTCGACATAAAGGAGGGTTAATAGAGTCTTAACCCTCCTCTGTGAAAGACTGAAACTAAGGTCAGTGTCCTTGAATATCTCCATGAGTGTTTGATCATTTTATATTTCTTGTATTCCTCGTATTTTTACTTAATAATAGTTGTTAATAATTAATTAATATACTGTCAAAGTTACTTCTTATTAATTCAGTTTACGTAAAAACTGTAAATAAAAATATATTAACTATTTGATTAAAAACGAGTGAATTAAAAAAGTGTCAAACTTAAATTTACCGTCTTACATTATGTCCTTTCCGTACAGGATACGAGTGTCCTTCCGCCTGCAGGACGTGATCCTTGGTGCAGACCTTCACCAGAGCGAATGGACCGTACTTTCGCATTGTTTCTAAAACCAACACATTGGTAAAAAAATACTGAAAACATTTTTATTTTAAAAATATTAACCAAAAGTTATTAAAATAAAACAATTTTATAGTCGAATAATTAAAACTACCTTCTGGTAAATAAACATTTTTTTAACTTCTGTACGTGTATGGGAGGGCGGGTGAGTCAATACCACTGTACGTGTATGGGAGGGCGGGTGGGTCAATACCACTGTACGTGTATGGGAGGGCGGCTGGGCCAATACCACTGTGTGAGTATGGGAGGGCGAGTGTGTCAATACCACTGTGTGATTATGGGAGGGCGGGTGGATCAATACCATTGTACGTGTGTGGGAGGTTGTGTGGGTCAATACCACTGTGCTAGTATAGTTGGACGGGTGTGTCAATACCACAGTACGTGAATGTGTGGGCGGGTGGGTCAAAACCACTGTGTGATTAATGGATTGCGGGTGGGTCATTACCACTGTACGTATATGAGAGTCTGGGTGGTTCAATACCACTGTACGTGTATGGGAAGGCGAGTGGGTCAATACCGCTGTACGAGTATGGGAGGGCAGTCGGGACATCACCACTGTACGAGTATAGGAGGGCGGGTGGTTCAATACCACAGTACCAGTATGGGAGGGCAGGTGGGTCAATACCTCTGTACGGGTATAGGTGGTTGGGGTGGTCAATACCACTGTACGTGTATTGTATGATGAGTGGGTCAATACCACTGTACGTTTATGGGTGGGCAGGTGGGTCAATACCACTGTACATGTATGGGGGGCTGGTGGGTCAACACCACTGTACATGTATGGGGGCTAATGGGTCAACACCACTGTACATGTATGGGGGCTGGTGGGTCAACACCATTGTACGTGTATGGGAGGGCGGGTGGGTCAACACCACTGTACGTGTATGTGAGGGCGCGTGGGTCAATATCAATGTACATGTATGGGGGGCTGGTGGGTCAACACCACTGTACATGTATGGGGGGTGGGTGGGTCAACACCACTGTACATGTATGGGGGGCTGGTGGGTCAACACCACTGTACGTGTATGTGAGGGCGGGTGGGTCTAAACCACTGTACATGTATGGTGGGCTGGTGGGTCAACACCACTGTACATGTATGGGGGGTGAGTGGGTTAACACCACTGTACATGTATGGGGGGGCTGGTGGGTCAACACCACTGTACATGTATGGGAGGGCGGGTAGGTCAACACTACTGTAAATGTAAGGGGGGCTGGTGGGTGTACACCACTGTACATGCATGGGGGGCTGGGTGGGTCAACACCACTGTATATGTATGGGGGGCTGGTGGGTCAACACAACTCTACATGTATGGGAGGGTGGTTGGGTCAACACCACTGTACATGTATGGGAGGGCGGGTGGGTCAATACCACTGTACATGTATGGGGGGCTGGTGCGTCAACACAACTGTACATGTATAGGAGGGTGGTTGGGTCAACACCACTGTACATGTATGGGGGGCTGGTGGGTCAACACAACTGTACATGTATGGGAGGGTGGTTAGGTCAACACCACTGTACATGTATGGGAGGGCGGGTGGGTCAATACCACTGTACATGTATGGGGGGCTGGTGCGTCAACACAGCTGTACATGTATGGGAGGGTGGTTGGGTCAACACCACTGTACATGTATGGGGGGCTGGTGGGTCAACACCACTGTACATGTATGGGAGGGTGGTTGGGTCAACACCACTGTACATGTATGGGGGGCTGGTGGGTCAACACCACTGTACATGTATGGGGGGCTGGTGGGTCAACACCATTGTACATGTATGGGGGGCTGGTGGGTCAACACCACTGTACATGTATGGGGGGCTGGTGGGTCAACACCACTGTACATGTATGGGGGGCTGGTGGGTCAACACCACTGTACATGTATGGGGGGCTGGTGGGTCAACACCACTGTACATGTATGGGGGGCTGGTGGGTCAACACCACTGTACATGTATGGGGGGCTGGTGGGTCAACACCACTGTACATGTATGGGGGGCTGGTGGGTCAACACCACTGTACATGTATGGGGGGCTGGTGGGTCAACACCACTGTACATGTATGGGAGGGTGGTTGGGTCAACACCACTGTACATGTATGGGAGGGCGGGTTTTCACTTACGGTTATGCATCTTATTCGTAATGCATAACAAGCAATTTTACTTAGTAAAATTCATAAGCGATAATCAACTCAGTAAAATAATAATAATAACAAAAAAATTAATAAGTACAGAACGACCCTCCTTTTAAATTTCAGATTGCACTATGATATTTATCTTGAAATAGCGGTGTTAACTGATGTATGACATTATTAGGTTCCAGTTTAAAATTTTAAAGTAGACTCCAAGATCTTCCAGCCCAAGTTATTCCTAATATATTATTGAAACATTCTAAGGCGTGTGACCTAATATTAAATTAATGGCGTATCAAAAAAAAGTCCGTTATAAACTGTAGAAACAAGTCAGGGGTTAAGTAACTAACTTAACACTCACAGCGTATAATAGTTTTAAGTAAGTATTTCACATATTATAAACTCATTCAACAGCATTCAAGAACTTCATTGACATGAGATGTAAAACGGTATAAAAATTTACCTTTAGTAACTCTTTCAAGCAGTTCCAGAGATACAATGTTGTCATAACTAAATGACTCCATGTATCTCACAGCATACTGGATGTCAAGGTTTACTGTCAGTTCGTAAATATATACTACCTTTATTAACTTTATCAAGCAGATCCAGGGATACAATGTTGTCATAAGTAAATGACTCCATGTATCTCACATTATCCTGTATGTCAAGGTTTACTGTCAGTTCGTAAATATATATTACCTTTATTAACTTTATCAAGCAGATGCAGAGATACAATGTTGTCATAACTAAATGACTCTATGGCCTTGACCTCCCGTCTCACAGTCTCCTGGATGTTAGGGTTTACCATCAGTTCGTAAATATATATTACCTTTAATAACTCTATCAAGCAGATCCAGGGATACAATGTTGTCATAACTAAATGACTCCATGGACTTCACTTCCCATCTCACGGCCTCCTGAATGTCTGGGTTCACTGTCAGTTCGTGAATGACAAAACTGGCAACCACTGAGGACGTTTCGAATCCATCAGTGAAAAACGTCAAACTCTGAGCCACAACGTCATCGATCGTGAACCCTGAAATAGAAAATAATTTACTTTCCTTTCTTATAAGAACAAATTTTAACGTCTGTTTTATAAAAATCATCATTTATTTTAGAAAGAAGAAGAATCACATGCTTTCGAGACGTCGGTTTACCTGCCCTATGAATTTAGTTCTTGTTCTGTCTTCACAAATAGCGCCATTGGTCTTCTCTCCGTCTCCCCTTATAAATCTCTGTCTCTGTTCAGCACATGAAGAAGTGACTAATAGCTAAGCTAATACGACGTAGAACAGTCATCGTAGCGTATTTGAAACTATTCACACTCAGTTAGCAGTGACTCCAGTAAATGCATTGGACATTCTTTTTGTTTCTATAGTCAATGATATTAAAAATATTTTAGTAGATACTGTAATTAAAAACCTTTATTAACATTTTGTTACATATTTAGTAGTAAATTATTAGTACAAAGTAAACGCATTAATTAACAACAATAAACAATCTCTAGAGATCACGAAACATGCCTCATCTCGTCTGTCTCTAGATAACAGCCTCGTTGTTCATGTTTAAGTGGGCAGTGTTTTATTTTAGTTGTTTGTTTTTGCTTTGATAGTCATAATATCAGCCATAACGGTAATTTTAAAAATAAACATTTTTGAGAGTTCATATTTGAATATAAAGAAATGTAACATATCTTTCTTTACCTATACACACCACAGTTTAAACATTAACTAACATTACATATTGATTACGTAGTGAAGCACTACCAAACATAAATGATATTATATTATTTATGAGTATAAATAAATTTGGAATACTCTAAACAATATGTTTTTACTTTTATGTGAGTAAGGTCTAGAAATGAGTAAATGTCTGTTTATTAAATAAATAATTTATTTTTCATTGAAAGTAGTTATGAGTTTATTGTATAATTCACTTTTTGTCTAATACAGTTTTATTATTTTTGTGACTTTTTTAACAAATTTCCTGTTACACAATAATTTTGGCATAAGTATATTTTTAAATTAACGAACTTCTTCTTTATAAAAATGTTTTATAAAAATGTTTTATGTTCTGTTTTATAAAAATGCTCCCTAATTTACCTCAAAATATCTTATTATATTGCTTTCAGAAAATATCAGCTGCGGTTCTACTAGCTTCAATATAAAATATTTCAATTCTATATAAAAATTAAAACATTGTTTTTTTTAATTTTTATTTTGGGAGTGTTCATCATACAATAATGGTATACTCTAATTTTGTACAAAAGAGATGCAAATATCAAGTTTAAAACATTTTAATTAGTATAAACAATGATATGACCAAATAAGTAAATGTGAATAAATACACATAATCAATTATGTATTAAAATTCAATGACTATTTAAATATTACTTTACTTTACTGAAAATGTACACTAGGAATGAGGTTTACGGCCTGCTCAAAATTGGATGATGAGTGTATGTGGGGGGGGGGTCCCATTCCCGTTCGATCTCAGTACGATCTTTTTATACCACTGTGAATG
Source organism: Stictocephala bisonia (assembly GCA_035578905.1). Lineage (NCBI taxonomy): Eukaryota > Metazoa > Arthropoda > Insecta > Hemiptera > Membracidae > Stictocephala > Stictocephala bisonia. The sequence goes on along the minus strand of JAQJVL010000761.1, from coordinate 323,272 downwards.
GTACATCGTAGCTAAGAGAAGCGTTTTGAACCATTGTAAATTTTTAAAATGGTTCTTTGAGACAGTTGAAATGGCAAACATTGAAAAATATTAGAATGGTTTGATTAAATAACACGTTGTTTAAATTTTACTATAATCAAGACACATTCTGGCTCACATACTGTGTCCTGGCAAAGTCAATTAGGTTCTTATTCCAACGTTGCTAAGTAAGTAAACTTCTAATTTTATATTATTTTATAGCCATTCCATGTAAATTTAAGGATTTTTTTACACATTTCATTAATTTTATGACTAGTATGAAGTTATCGAAATATATTCAGATGAATCCATGTACAAAGGTGTTGTTTTCAGTGACCGTTAATTATTATATAATTAAAACTTTGAGGTATAGAGAAACACCAATAGTTTTCAGTTCAACACGAAATGAGTCATATTAATATCATAACATTTGACTCAAGCTCCATAACTATTTAATATCGGTTTTTTCTTTAACATCTTTAATATTATGTTTTTTGTACAATAGCATTATAAAAAATCACTAATATAGTTGATTAGAAGATCGTCCTGTAACCACTCACCTTGGTTTTTATTTTTTAGATTTAGTAAGAACTGCAAGTAGTCCTCTGGTGCCTTGTCGGGATTCTTTATTCTGTATTCCTCCGCCTGTGTCACGAGTCCAACGAAGAACCTTGTCACTTCTTCAGGAACCAGACTGAAAAAAGGAGTAAGAACATGAAATAATTTATCATCATAAACATATAATTGGCTATAAGGAAATTCACTTTTAATACATTGTTACCAAGTTTTACATATAAGCTAAAGTGTAGATACTAATGTATCTCAACGTTAACAGAAGTCAGTTAATTTCGATGTCATTCCTATTTAAGAGAGGGGCAAGCTGGTTGAGGTACAAGGCTGAAGACTGGTGTGGCCCAACAATCCCAAAAGCCAGTAGATATTGATGGCATCTATATTTAGGAGAGGGGCAAGGTGGTTGAGGTAGGAACTGAAGACTGATGTGGCCCAACAATCCCAAAAGCCAGGGGATATTGATGGAATCAATATTTAGGAGAGGGGCAAGATGGTTGAGGTAGAAAACTGAAGACTGGTGTGGCCCAACAATCCCAAAAGCCAGTGGATATTGATGGCATCAATATTTAGTAGAGGGGCAAGATGGTTGAGGTAGAAAACTGAAGACTGGTGTGGCCCAACAATCCCAAAAGCCAGTGTATATTGATGGCATCAATATTTAGGAGAGGGGCAAGATGGTTGAGATAGAAAACTAAAAACTGGTGTGGCCCAACTATCCCAAAAGCCAGTGGGTATCGATGTCATCCATATTATGAGGGTGACAAGATGGTTGAGGTAGAAAACCGAAGACTGTTGTGGCCCAACAATCCCTAAAGCCAGTGGATATTGATGGCATTCATATTTAGGAGATGTATTATTTTACTAAAACATGGACAGATAATACATATGTTATGTTGATGATATAGCTGTCCTAGCCGAGAGTGAGAGCCTAGAGAGAGAGGTCAGTTAATAATAATGTCATCCATATTTATGAAGGAAACAAAATGGTTGGGTTGAGGTACAAGGTTGAATTTTAATGGGGCCCAGCAATCAGAGAAACCTGTCGATATTTATCTCATCCATATTTAGGAGATGAAAAAGATGGTTGAGGTACATGGTTGAAAAGTGGTGAGGCTCAATCATACAATGAAAATGTTGAGTAAATCCTGCAGAGTTGTTCAAGTTATAAATCCTAATTATATTTCCGTAGAAACATATGAGTACAAAATGTATTTTTAATGTAAGATAGTAACACAGTTGTACGTACAATTTTGTTATGACTAATGAACAGGTTTTAAAATTTAGTTCTTAGTGTAAATCTTGTTCAGAGATGTGCAAACCAGTTGTTATTGCTCGTAAAACGTATGAATTTAGTTTAGCCAATAAGTATACTAACCCCTATAAAAATATAAGTTGGAGGGAATATTGATTTTTCATATCCATCATATTTATTTGGCACCAAACAGGGCCGCCGAGAGGGATTAGGGGGCCTAGGACACATGCTTGTTTGAGGACCCGAATCCTAACATTTTCATTAACTAAAATAAAAATATTTTTTAAACAGGCGTTTAGTTATAATTAATTGTGGAAGTTCACATTAATTAACATAACTAGAGTTAAAATAGATCTACAAATAGATAAAAAAAAACAAGTTTCTTGGTTTTATTAAATACCACGTCGTGCTCCATAATCAAAATCATCCATTGGTTCAATTGATCTCAAATCATCATAGATTTCATTTTGTTTTTTATTTCATCCATTTTGGTAAAGCTTAACTTTCTTGATGCTACTGAAAGAGATAGTACAAGCCACTGTAACGACTGTCGGTTCGGAAATTATGAGTCGGAAAGTTGTCTACTGAGAAACTAAGAAGCCTATTAAAAATCCAATTCCAAAATTAAATGCCTTGTTTAGTATTGTAAGCTATAACATATGAATTTTACATTTTATTATAAGTTTTAATTATTTTTATCCTTCTTAAAACAAAAAAGTACAGGAATTTTAACTAGTTTCACTGTTTATCAACTTTACTTATTACTAAAACTTCGTTAATGGATCGCATTTATATTTTAATACGTTGTTCCTATCACTTTTATAAATTTCAGAATGTTAACTTTTCAAAAAATAGAATTTCTGATCAATTTCCTGAAACAACGTTTTCTCGGCTTCTAGAGGTCGTAAACTCAATTAATTGGTCACGTTGTAATCCCTATGAAATGTATGGTCACGAATCACGATACACTACTTTTATATGCGTCAGTAAATGAAGTGATTTAAAATTGAATTAAATCAATTTAATGCGAGTTTGATTTTGATTTAGTTGATGAATTGCGGAAAACAATTTTAATTAATGAATCGCCACCGTACGTAAACGGTTGGTGGGCGGGACAATGATGACGTATGCTAATACCTCCGTACATGTTTAGATGGATGGGTGCGTCTGTTATTGTACTAAGTGAAGCCTAAGTCCTAAATAGTCCTAAGAGCTGTCTATTGGTAAATTATTCATTTTACAAATAGGTCCTTTTATTATTGAAATATCTATAAATTTAATGTCTAAATGTTCCCAAACAGAAGGACTATTCCTTCAGAATAACCGGGAACGGGCGTAAAAATATGCACAGCATCGGAAGAGATGACATCGGTTAATGAATCACTCTTATTTAGCAGCGAGTGCAGTCGTAGTTTAAGTATGAAAACGCCTTAATTAAAAAAACCCCATCTTATTAAAAACTAATTGTGTACTTATGTCTACTTAACCTTTATCAATTGTGAGATTGTAACAACAAAGAATCGGAAGACTTTATATAATATTCATGATGTATAAATATTACACATTATACAGAAAACTTGATAACTATCTAAGGCAACATAAACACTATAAAATAAGATGATATTCAATCGAATCTAACTTCCCACCGCACACATACAACATCCAACATACGAACAAAGTGCTTTTAGACTAACGAATGTATTTCCAGATGGGGTAAGTTTGCCACTGTCTAGCAAACGTGGTGGTCTGGAGTGGATGTGACGCTGTAGTGTGCGTATGTACGATGCCGTTCGGCCCGGAGAAGAATCTACAGTACCAGTAGGCCTACTGTAAAAGAGAACGTTACGGGAGTTCAATTTCCTAATTCAGATCATATTGTTTTTAATGTCTGTTTAAACAAATTTAATCAAATAAATACAAGTGCTCCTATTTAATGAATGAATTAATAATTTCTACGTTGAATATGAAATTCATGGGGTCTCAAATATTTTTTTAGGTGCACCTCCTCTCGGCGGCCATGGCACCAAATAATAGTTTACAACTTTTAATTACTTATTAAATTTTCAGACCAATATCGACATTATATAATTATGTATAAATGGGAAAATCAATACTAAAGCAATTTGAAGTGCATTACCTTTTTCGAAGTATCTTATTGACGATAGGAAAATATTGAATCATAAACATAATGAGAGGGTTATATACTATATTGTCCCACATTTTGTGTCCTTGTTGGTAGAACTCCCCAAAGTCCTTGGCTGTGAAGGCGTTCCCATCCACACCGAAGGCACACTTGGCCACGACTTCTGAGGTAAACAGCCCCGTCACATGGTTTATCTAGAAGTACATAGTTTGTTGTTTCTGATTAAAAAAAAAACAAAAATATAAAACATAAAGGCGGAGCTTGGTTAGTTCGGTATTTAGCATTTGCAATACAAGTCAGTTGTATACTTATTGTAAAGAACTTGAAATAACGTTCGCCGACCTGGCGAATTGAAATAATAATAATAATGGTTTAAACTTCAAGTTAGATTCAATTAATTAGAAAAAGAAGATATAAAACTAAAATAAATAATTTTAACTAAAAGTACAATATTTTATTGGTCAGATTAGGTTAGGTTTGAAAGGTCAGTAAAGAGAGTGTTTGATTATATTAATTTGATCGATTACAAATATATTTTTCAGTCATCTAAAACTACACGACAAATATAAAAATGTAAGAAAATATGCTTTAATAATATATTCTTAATTATTTATAGAAACAAGATTTTCTGAGGCTCGTAGCAACATTCCTTCTAAATGTGAGATTTAAGGATATAAATCTAAAGGGGTCTAGAATGTATATAATTGCCTAAAATACAACTACTTATGAACATAAAGGAATACTATGTGTAGGATACATACAAATATCTTATAATTTATGTATATTTTATTCCAGACAATATAATATGGGGTTTTACCTAAAGATATTTTGTCTAAAATGTCTGTCTGAACAAACGCAGCAGGTTGAAGTCTAAACAAAACGCCGATGTGATAAGGCGGTATAGTACTTACATTTATGTCTTCGTTGACATGTTTTTCCATGTAGTTGTTGAACTCCTCACACACCCTTACAATTAGGGGAAACATGGCCTTGATTTTTGCTGGGCTGAAGGCTGGATTGAGCTGCTGTCGGAGTGATTTCCAGCTAGATAACAAAACAATGCTGTTTTTACAGCTTCTGAAGTAAATTGCCATGCTAAAGAGTTTAAAAACGTCATAAATCCAAAAAGACTAAATAAAAACAATTGCTGGAAAATTAAAAATAGATCAATAGCGTGGTTAGTAAAATCCCAGCTCCATAAGCCAAAGGTTCTCAGTTTGATCCCAAACAGAGGCAGAACCAATTTTTAAAGGGATCAGTTGATAACCATAGGCTGTTCATTTGTCATTGGGCTATTGATTAGTGGCACTTTCTAAGGAATAGTCGGTCTTAATAAACATTGACTACATTCGCTCATCTAAACTCATCAAACTCATTCGAAATCAATATTATCCCATACTTTGACGATCGGTGTCATACGAATAAAATAAATGAATAAAAAAAGAAGAGAATATCAACCTAAAAACCATTATAGCTCTATTAATATAATAATAAATTAATTTTATTAATCTCAAACAATTGTACGCATAAACATTTACAAACAATATGAGAAAGCGGCCACATGGGCTTTTACTGCCTAAGAACCTTGTGTATAAATCAGGCGATAACTATTATTATAGAACCATTGAACAATTTTAGTATGGACATAAACAGTTACATTTGTAAGGTGATACCATATATGTTTCTTGTTTGAACTCATTTCACTTACAATTGTTGGTATATTTTAAAATATGAAAAAAGGTGTTCAATTTGATAAGCATCATAGTCTAACAAACATCTGACTTAGTGGGAGATGTAAACATTACATCATCAACCCATGTATTTAAGTGCATATTCTTCGCCTGTAATTAGTATATATTTTGTATGAAAGGAATTATCACCTGAGGGAGACAAAGGTAGTTGGACATTTGCCATCATTACGTGAAAAATAACAATCACGACGTTTCGATTTGGTAAAACCAAAACCTTTTTCAAGTGCTAAAAACTAAATTACATCTACACAAACATGTTATAAAACTACGTTCTTAAACTAATAAACTTATCTACTTTAATAATTATCTACATTTTAACCTAGATCCTAGAATGGAGTACAACAAAATGAACTTCTACTCAATATAAAAAATATTAACAGGGTTAAATTAATATAGCCAAATAGGCGCTGTCAAGGTCACGATATCAACGAAAAATGTAAAACACAATAAAATTAATATTCAAATTAGACTGAAATAATATTACATTAACTAATCATAAATTAATAACAATAATTTTATTGTGTTTTACATTTTTCGTTGATATCGTGACCTTGACAGCGCCTATTTGGCTATATTAATTTAACCCTGTTAATATTTTTTATATTGAGTAGAAGTTCATTTTGTTGTACTCCATTCTAGGATCTAGGTTAAAATGTAGATAATTATTAAAGTAGATAAGTTTATTAGTTTAAGAACGTAGTTTTATAACATGTTTGTGTAGATGTAATTTAGTTTTTAGCACTTGAAAAAGGTTTGGGTTTTACCAAATCGAAACGTCGTGATTGTTATTTTTCTCGTAATGATGGCAAATGTCCAACTACCTTTGTCTCCCTCATCTGATACTCCATCATTAACAAATTTCAAAAACAAAATTATCACCTGTCGCCTGTTAAATGAAAGGGATTCTTGCTGAAGTGCTTGTCCAGTGATGGATCAACAGTACCTAAGGAATTGTCATGGAAGCTGGAGAATTCCTTTATGAGAACTTCTTGAACCAAATCTAGACTTCCCAGGAGAAGAGCTGGTTCCCGGAAGACGTATATTCCTAGAGCGGGTTTATCTTGAATATTTCTGCAAAAAAAAAGTCATATTGAACACCATCATAACAACACTGTAGAAGAAAAATAAAAAAAAAAATGTCTTACAAATAAACTATTTTAGTAGAACTTCACCAACCTTTTATCCCTTCACCATGATAAAAAAAGCTATCCCCTTCACCATATGACTATCTAAAGCTTTCAAAGTCTTTAACGAAGTTTTCCACAAGTTTAGGAAATTTTTGCTTTTTCTACAAAATACCGCAACATTTTCTTTCTTCTAATTGTGGGACAGACAAATCTACTAAATTTTGGTTTCCTGCGGAGTGTTGGTAAAGAGAGTTGACAACTGGAGGATTTGTTGCTGAGAATTTTTCGCAATCAACTTGTAGGAGACTAGTGAAAAATTGATCCCTTCCATGCGCCCCGAATGTGACGTAGGGAGCTGACATTCCCCCGTCAGTTCACGTGTGTACTTCAGCATGTTACTGACACTGTACCTACCCCTAGCCTTCAACTAGGGTCTTACACAACATCTTCGGGGACCTCTTGTACAGTGGCTGGCTATGATGGCACATGCAGCAGTGGTAATAATTACGTTTACTCTTTGCAAAAAGTTTTCTACTTGTTTATCTAAATTTGAGAAGAGCAACTTTTAGTTTTCTAAAAAACATCTTTCACTTACTGCTCTAATTTGAGGAGATCAACTTTTAGTGGACAACTATTAGTTTTCTACAACCAATATTTTCTTGAATTTTAGTTGACAACTTTGGTGTAAACGCAGCTTAAAATTTTATTTAGCTGTTCATTGACTATTGTAAATTAATTACAGAACTTTCTAGGTTTCTATATTTTCTTTTTCACAAGTAATTAAATTGTTTGATATTCGTGAAACTGAATAGATGATTTATTTTCCCAATCAATAATGACTATAACTTAATTACATTTGGTTGGTTTGGAAAATGACGCCAATTTTTCAAGTAATATGAAGTTCAAAAAATCAACTTATATCAATCAATTGCTGGTTGATATTAAGACAAGTATGATAGTATAAATCAGTTGACATATTTCCACTCCTAAAAAAAAATAACTTAAGAACCTTGAAAATAAAAAAAATTGTTGAATTGGTAACATTTTATTCTGTAAAAATAAAGGAAAAGAACTCTCTCGCTTCCTTTTCTTTAGTATATATGTAAAAAATAATTCTATTTAATTCTGATTTTTTTCTATTAAAAATTTATAAGTTTCTTTCCAACAGGTTATACCATATTGTAATCTAGAGTTAATGAGAGCATAATATAAATATCTTAATAATGATGTACTGCAGAAGTTAAGAAGTAAAATTTCCTTATTGATAATCTCAGAACTTTGTGTAAATTTATGATGTGCTGCTGAAAAGTTAATTTGTCATAAAAAATAACACCTACTTTATATTATTTACTTTTTCTAAAGCCCTGACAGTCACACAAATGCAGAACACATGTTCTAGAATGCCATTTGATAGGAAATGGTATGTTACACCCTAAGAAATCAAAATTGATATGTTTTGTTTACATTGATTTGCATTCTATTATTAAGGCACCATTCTCTAAGCATAAGCAGGTCACTATTAATTAGTTGACCAATAAACCCAGATCTTTATTAATGTAAAACTTTGAAATATCATCGGCAAAAGCAATAATTGTACCATTACAATTGAAACTCAATAAATCATTTATAAAAATTTAAAATAATATTGTAGATAAAACTAATACCAGAGGAATGCCTACATGTACGAAAAATGTAGAACTGTAGGTGTTTCCAATTTTTACTTGCTGTCTCCTTCCCACAAGAAAAGACCTAAACCAATTCAATGCAGTACCACTTATGCCTATAGCTTCTAGCTTTTCTAAAAGAATGAGAAAATCAACCATATTGGAAGCTTTCCTGAAATCAGTATATAAACCTGTTACTTTAAGCTTAGAATTTAAACGGTTATAAATGTATCTGATACTTCTTATAACGCATCCTCAGTTGACTTTCCTTTGATAAAACCGAATTGACGTGGATTAAGAAAATTTAACTTAGATAAATAACTATGGAGTCTTTTAATCATTGTTTTTTTTAAAATACCTTAGAGAATACAGACAACAAGCTGATTGATCTTATGTTATCTAGTTTTATAGAGTTATTGTCTTTCAAAATAGGTACCACTGAACTTAACTTCAGGCTCTCAGGAAAAATGCCTTTGCTAAAACTACTGTTTATTAAGTGAACTAACACTGGAGCAATCTCATCAATTATATTTTTCAATAAAATTTACATTAATTTGGTCAAAGCCAGTTGAATTTTTATTTTTTAAAAGTTTAACAATACTCTTAATTTAATCTACATCTGTTGGAGTTATAAAGAAAGAATGTTGATGGTAAGTACGTAAAGGTGGAAGGTTATTGGAATCTACAACGTCTGGAAGGCTAGACTGGATTGCGGTAAGGTGATTGTTTATCTTATCAGCAATGACGGAAGGCTCGCGCATAACTTGGACGTTTGGCAATTCAATTAGCTCAACTATTTTCTTTGAAGAAACACTTGTTAAGTTATTTATTACCTTCCACTGCTCAGATACATCACCTTTACAGTTTTCTAATAATGTTGAATAATAATTATTTTGAATAATAATAATTCTTTAGTATATTTTGCAAAATAATTTTGAAAAACTCTGTTACATGGTCTTCTCTTAGAAATGTTATTTAATTTTTTACGTCTATTAAATTCATGTAAAATGTTTAGTGTTATCCAGGGACTTAAAAACTTGGCTTTTAAAAATGTATAACTATCACCATTTTACTTGCTACTTCTAAATATAGAATTACTTAAAATATTCAATAAACTCCCTAGGTCTTGCAGTCTCATTAGTCACATAGTGAGATGTCAAATGATTTTTCGCAAGAATAAATGAATAATCGGATTATAAATATGATATTACAGTATATATACTTTTTCAACTATTTATACAAGTTTAAAAAGTGTTTACTAAATAAATAAAAGCAATTTAGCTTTAGAACTTGCTTGTAAAAATCAGAAAACAGCCAAGTAGAACTCGCTTTGAAGACAAATACATCCCACATATTCCCCACTCCAGGAAGAACTCCAGGCAAGGTGGCAACTCCAACTGTTTTCCAGTAGTCGTGATGTCTGGTCAGATACCAGTACAAGGCAATGCCCAGCCCTAGGGCTAACAACACCCAGTCTGACACACTGAAACATGACACAGAACATGTTATAACAGACAAATGCATCCCACATATGGCCAACTCCAGAGAGAACTCCCGGCAAGGTGGCAACTCCCATAGTCTTCCAATAGTCATAATGTCTGGTCAGATACTAGTACAAGGTAGTGCCCAGCCTTAAGACCAAAAAAACTCAGTCTAACACCACTAAAAAATGAACCTGAACATGTTACAACGGACAAATTCAACAATTAATTACGTATTAATATAGATTTGTATTTGTAAACACATTTTCATCCCTTTCTTTAAAACTTATTGTACTTGAAGATCTAAAGTAATATGAGGATAGCTCATATATACATATTTTAGACATAAATATATTTTGGAGTAGTTCCAAAGCCATGGTGTATAAACGAGTGTTTAGTGTGCTCGAGCTCCAAACATCGGTCAAGGGTATGGCGAGCATAGGACTGAATATATAATAAACTACAAGTGGGCGTACTTAAGTCATGGACAATTTAAGATTATATGCTTATTCAAGGTCCATGCATCAAAGTTGTGGTTTATATATGAGGAAAAATTTAAGAAAAATGTAAAACACACAACCTTATTTATGACATTTGTGAATAAATAGTGTCAACTAAGTTCGAATGAAAATTATTTACACTAACACATTTACTTCTCCGTTGTCCGTTATTGTATGATAATTTCTTGTTAATATATTCTAGATGTAATAGTGCATTTTATATATATTTATTGGTAATATATAATAAACGGGCATAATATAACATAAAGCAATAAAACATAAATATAGAAACGAGGTAGAACATTTAAAGTTAGCCGGTTCTAACAATGTAAAATAAAGTACTCCTCTTATAAAATACATCTGTCAAACATAGAGAATATCTGATGATGGGAAAAGTGCCTTTATTCATCCATTACATAAAAAGGAAGCAGAACTGATGTTAATAAATACATACACATTTCTACACTTCCAGTGACATAGAAAACTTCTCAAAACATCTTTTTAATTGAGCTCAGCATCAGTTAGAACTCAACATTGGGGATATCAAGCTTGTTTTAGATTAACCAGATTCGATACAGAACAAATTTAAACTTTAAACTAATCCTTGGGAATAATGATATTAATAATGAAGATATTGTTTGTACATTTGCTCCCTTAAAAAAGGTAATACAAGAATTCCTCAGTTTAAGTAATCATACAAGTCTTAAAGGTGTGATCAAGCAAATAGAGCTCGTGGTCAAAAAATGACAATAATAGATAAAATAGAAATAATTAAGTATAGTACTTGACAAGTTTGAAAAAGTATATATATATATAGGTACTTCAAAATCTTTATTTATAGATAGTCAATAATGTTACATAGAATATTAATATATGTCAAAGAGTAATGATAAAATAATTTGAATAAATAACAAGAATAAATAAAAAGCAGTAGCAAAATACGGAATCATTAACATAAAAAAATAAGTATTAAAAAAACAATAAATATAACTAAAAGAATAGCGATGGAATAATTTAAATAAATAGCAAAAGCAGCAGTAAAATATAGAACCATTAACAACCTAAACTCATAATGAATTTAATTTTTTACATATAACAAGAATAATATAAGTAGTGCCAACTAAGCACTAAAATCAATTTACATATAATTGCCTAATTTTCTTAAAAATATTTATTACTATTTGAAAACATGTCAATTTCTGGGGCCAAAACTTTATACAAACGCATAATTGTATTTAAGGGAGAAGATATTTGGGATATGACACGTGACAGTTTAGATTAAAAATATTTCGCAATCTATTGTAAAATAATGGATTATAAAAATTTAAAATTTTTAAACAAAATGAATCGTCTAAAATATTTCTCACAAATTTAAATAGGAGCTCTAAATATGCTAATTTCCACCTTACATTTTTTATGTTATAAAATATCTTATTCTTTATGCTCTAAGACACTCAACAATATCATTTATAAACACACAAGGACCTAGGTTTGACCCTTGAGGATTCCTGAAGTCACTATGCAATTGTTTGAGTATATATGAAACGTATTGATACCGGTTGGTAAAATATGAATAAAAAAAAAAAAAAAAATCAACCAAGTGTTTCGAGAATCCTAATCTGTGCATTTTATTTAACAATAAAAAGAAGTCTACCTTGTCGAATGCTTTCTCAAAATCTGTAAAAATTACATCCACTTGAGATCTACAGTATGTTTCGAAGATTAGCATTCTTGTCAATTTGATTTATAGCCTGAAATCGACACGGTTTTTTTTTGGACAGTGTAGTTTCCCAAAAAGTAATTTATTTTTTTGGACAGTAAAATTTAAAATACTTTTTTAGAAGCTGATAAAATTGAAACAGGACGACAGTTAATAATACTTCGACCCTCCTTAGTTGTAAGAATAAATAAACATGTGCAGTTTTTGCTACAAACTAAGGTTAACTCACATTACCTATTATGTTTCTAACTGCATACAACCTATAGCTCATTTCATAATATAGTATCGCTTATACAATTATTCATAGTAATTTTGTGTATACTATGAATAATGCCTAACCTATACACTCACCTCATTCTGACCAGACGACAGAGACTGGTAGGAGAGACTCGGCGTTGATTGGTTTAACTGTGACCTTGTCACTTAGTGCTGTCAAGTGACTGAAGGCTCTCTGGCACACATCTGTAAACCGCTACATAATCCTATCAATAACACATATAACGCATTACTTGTTTATTTTGAGTTTCGAAAGTTTCATGGATAAGGATTCTGAATAAATTTACCTTGATTATTTCCATGTAGAATTTAGTAGGTAGCATGTGCTTAAGATAAAACACTCGATAGCGGAATCACGTATTGGAATATATTATTTGCTATGATTATAATCATAGTCGTCAATAATAACACGTTAATGTCATAGGCTTAAAAAAATGGTATACATCTATGTCATATAACACATAGAATCTACAAAAATTGCTTCTCGACTTTTGGTTGTATGGTCTTACTTCTGGATTTTGTTATTTTGACTGCTATTTCAGCCGCACGAGTGGGTGATTAATCGCACAGAGCAAGTAATACAAATAGAACAGGTATCGGCAAGCTGTAGCAGCACAGGTGCAGATGAGGCTGGATCCGCCATCTTGATGGTGGCCAGATATTGTTATGTCTCGTTGAGTGGGGCACACAAATATTAAATTAAGTGGTTTGTTTGCATTAGGAACTAAGCCATTTAGACACAAAATAGTATTTTGAAAATAAGCGTGTGTTCAATTCACGGGTTTATAATACGCAATCTAAAACAATAATTTTGATATAACCAACAGTTAACTTGTAATAATATCTTTAATGAGTAGAGAACCAATTACAAAATTGAAATGACAATAAAAAGTTAGTATATTAAAATTTTTTTAGTTTTTGGACTCAGTCAGCTTGAAGATGTCAACTGAGGTATTATAATATAAAAATATTTTGATTCGAGGACAATTAGGTTTCTTGGTATGGGGTGGTAAAGTGGCAAATGTAAAACATCGAGCGTGAAGTTCGTATACTCGTCTGACGATTCGTAGTTCACTCTTTATCGTTTGACTTGCTACCTTTACATCATTTTTCAATATAACATACATATTAAAATATATGTAAGGTTTAATATATATCATACGCAGACTACGCGCTCGTCGCACCGTACTGGTTGGTGGTAACGGCCCTTCACCGTTGGAGTGTCTATGCACACTCTTGTTTGAACTAGGCGTACTTAGCCCTGTAGAGAGAGCTTCTTACCCCTAATTGCACCTGTAAAATAAAACCTACTGTTTTTTATAAAATAAAGTACACGAATAAGAATTTATTTAAAATAATTTCAATACTAATACAATATTAAACAAATAGTAACAATAATTTTCATAACGTAATATTAATTCGACTTTTGTAAAATCATTTAACAATGAATAATTTCACAAAACATTCTCTTGGGGGGGGGGGGGTTTCTTCCTTTTACAAGAAGGAAAAAATAAAAAAAAAACAATATGTACACTAAAGTTAAAATAATCTCTCATCAGGTATAAGGTCTCAGCTTTAGTGATTCTATTTCATGTCTTCCACTGGTAGTAAGAGATTTGACTCTCACAGCAAGGAGTTTGTCATGTTTTAAATTTGTAATTCTTTCATCACACATTTTATTAAACGATTGGAATATTATTTAATTCCTTTTCCTTTAAAAGGATTAGATTTGTATTTATTTACAATCGTGCGACCTTTTTGTATTACTATAAGTAAAGTGGACAGTTACAACAACTGTAAAGGGCTTATTGGTAATGACGCCCCAGTCCGCCATTAACACACCCTCGACAGTGTCACAGGACATTATCGTTAACTGGAGCAATAACCAGGACATTAATGAGTCCTTTTCCTTAATACACACTTGTGGTGTCCTACAATAATGAGACAATAGTACAGTTGGGTTAACTTTTATGATGACTACATTCGGCTTTGTGATTGCTAGCTGACAAATACTTCCTTTTTTTTGAAATTTGTTAATGATGGAGTATCAGATGAGGGAGACAAAGGTAGTTGGACATTTGCCATCATTACGTGAAAAATAACAATCACGACGTTTCGATTTGGTAAAACACAAACCTTTTTCAAGTGCTAAAAACTAAATTACATCTACACAAACATGTTATAAAACTACGTTCTTAAACTAATAATCTTATCTACTTTAATAATTATCTACATTTTAACCTAGATCCTAGAATGGAGTACAACAAAATGAACTTCTACTAAATATAAAAAATATTAACAGGGTTAAATTAATATAGCCAAATATATCACAAATAGGCGCTGTCAAGGTCACGATATCAACGAAAAGTGTAAAACACAATAAAATTAATATTCAAATCAGACTGAAATAAGATTACATTAACTAATCATAAATATATGGTACCTGAAAAACACAATTAATTTAAAATAACATTCAACACGCACAAAAAATTATATATATATATATATATATATATATATATATATATATATATATATATGGCTCGGAAGGACTGAGGCTACTATTAAAATTACATTTTAACCTGAAAAGACAACAATTATTAGGAATAAAACAATACCATAATCAAATATTACAAAAATGATGAAGTCTTACGACCCGCAGTGACGATGGCGTCTAGAAGTCCCAGGTACGAAGTGAGGATGATACAATCCAAATGCAGTGTCTACGAAGTTCCCTCCAAGGTGATAAAACACGGGGACTAGATCAGTCAAAAGTAGCATAGAAGTTAGACCCATGTGGGTTCCTTTACTTAAAAACACACTTGATAAAAAGTTCAATACACTCATGACATCATCTAACCAGAATCCTACACCACCTGCACCTACAACAATTAAACACCCCATGAGTCTCCGTCCCCGTAACTGAGTCACCACATTTTTGGCGATCTCGGAGCGTACGTCCCTGACCTCGTCAGTCTGTGTATGGTTGTTGTGAAGTGTAGTGTGTATGTTTGTCTAGTCCCCGTGTTTTATCACCTTGGAGGGAACTTCGTAGACACTGCATTTGTATTGTATCATCCTCACTTCGTACCTGGGACGTCTAGACGCCATCGTCACTGCGGGTCGTAAGACTTCATCATTTTTGTAATATTTGATTATGGTATTGTTTTATTCCTAATAATTGTTGTCTTTTCAGGTTAAAATGTAATTTTAATAGTAGCTTCCGAGCCATATATATATATATATATATATATATATATATATATATATATATATGTATATTTATTTATATATATATAATTTTTTGTGCGTGTTGAATGTTATTTTAAATTAATTGTGTTTTTCAGGTACCATATATTTATGATTAGTTAATGTAATCTAATTTCAATCTGATTTGAATATTAATTTTATTGTGTTTTACATTTTTCGTTGATATCGTGACCTTGACAGCGCCTATTTGGCTATATTAATTTAACCCTGTTAATATTTTTTATATTTAGTAGAAGTTCATTTTGTTGTACTCCATTCTAGGATCTAGGTTAAAATGTAGATAATTATTAAAGTAGATAAGATTATTAGTTTAAGAACGTAGTTTTATAACATGTTTGTGTAGATGTAATTTAGTTTTTAGCACTTGAAAAAGGTTTGGGTTTTACCAAATCGAAACGTCGTGATTGTTATTTTTCACGTAATGATGGCAAATGTCCAACTACCTTTGTCTCCCTCATCAAATACTTCCTGGTGTTATTAAAATTATAAAAGTTTACAATCGAGGCAATGTTTTACAATACCAACCATTTTTATTTTTCATTCTTATTTGGATTGAAGAATATTTAAAATATGTTTCAATACGTATAATATAATTGATTTATAGTACAATTATTTTAATATCTTATATTTCAACATTTTAAAATAACAAAACATTATGAACATTTCAAGATGGATCAATAATATACACAATAAAATCCTTCAAACTAAGAAGTAATTAAAATAATAGAGTTTTACATAACAAAACTACATATTTCAAGAATTTACAGACTACATATTGAGCAACATTTCTATACATTAAATTGAATTCAGTAATAACAAGCAAACATAACAAAAACAAAATAACGAACAACAAAGCAATACTGTAATTAAAGAATTCCCAAAATAAAGCAACAAGCGATATAACACAAGAAATAATAATTAACAAAGGTACAGAAACTGGAGAAACAATAAATAAATATCAGCAGTAAAACAATTGAAATTCCAACACAATAATAAAATGACTACAAGGAGAACAATAACATAATCAGTTTTATAACAAACAAATTTAAAAGTGCCCCACTCAGTCGTGAGCCTGGCACACTGCTATAACCCTAACATTATATCTTTGGCTATAGCGACTTTGAAGGATCGCAGATGTGGGTTTAAATAAATGCTGTCTCGAAAACATTAGCTATTCAATCAAGTACCTCTTATAAACAATCTTTTACCGTAGAAAAAGTGACGCGTTATTAATTATTTGCTGTAGTTATGTAAAATACTTGAAGGGCTAGCTCAAGAAATATTGGCAAAACGGTAATAAATTAAATAAACTGTCATAAGGTAGTGTTTAAATCTTGTGACACTAATAAACTGTATACATATTTTCCTAAATTTTTTCGGTGTTTAGAAAACTTATTATTTTAGTTACCAAAATAATTTGTCCAATAATACAAATGGCTTATATATATTTCCAAGATCAGGAGTTTGTTGATTAATTCATTTTAATTGCAATGCTGAGTTGAACCGAGTATTATTTGCTTAGGAAATGACCATGTTGTTTTATCACATGTTTCAGTGTATATAAACTGTTAGTAATAATTAAGAGTTATCGAAATAAAACTCACAATATAAATTTAAAAAGCCATAATATCCACTGTTAATCATATTTATAACATTTACAATTATAAGTCAGCACTAGTAGTGCAGTGTTGTAACCCAGCTACTTGTGGAGATTGTAGGCGATAGGTTCTATACTTGGTCCTCTTAATACTGACACTGCGTCCACTCAATAGTTAGTTGTCATCGACGTGAACACTATTAGAGAGGTCTGGGGTGTCCATGTTAGATGGTAGTCAAGGTCCGGGTGTCGTGAATGTAAGATGACTGAGTATCTGACTTTCTCTTAGCTGAAAATAGTACAAATACCTATGGTATGTGGTTAGGATTCCACGTAAAACTGCAGGTCTATTAGTTGCCCTGGCTATTGGGCTATTAATAAATGGATCTTTCTAAGGAACGGTCGACCTTAGTAACAATGACTAAAGTGTTCATATATGCTCATTCGCACCTCATATTCATTCATATCTCTACGATCGGCGTCTTAATGATGAATAATGAATTTTGGCCGGAGATGCCAATGACACAGAAGTATGAATGAAGTATCAGAGTTCAGTTTGTGATGAGGTGTTTTAGGTCAAACGTTCGTTGAATCATTATAAAGAATGGACTACAGTTATTTTCATTTAGGAAAATGCTTTAAGAATTAAATACGATCTGTTCCAGTAATCATTAACACAACATCTTTCAGTTTTATAAACGGTAAATGTGTGAAAGTAAAACACTAATGTCACCAAATTACCTGTCCTCCATATTTGTGAACTGTGGGTAGCCTGCGCAGGGGACCCAACTGTCCTCAGTAACTCTGCTTCAAGCAATTCTAACACTAACGCTAAAACCATAAACTTGAAGATATGTAAGATGTAAGTAGCGTCTTTGAAAACGAATGTCATTCCTTTCTGAATCACTCTGGTCTGAGGAAGGTACACGTGGTTTACCTAAATCGATCACGATATTATTTGTATTTTTTTTACTTATATTATAATAAATAAGTATTTCTCGACATTCAATTTTTTAGAATGACATTAAAACATTATGGTCAATTATTTATTGCATATAATATTAAGTACTACAAGCCTGGGTAGAGAAATAACCTTAGGGACTCAGCAGCTTTGACTAAAGTTAACGGGCGTTTATGAAAACACTTCCTGTTGTATCAGCTTAGCCAGCGGTGCAAGATAATCCCAATTATGACTCGCTAAACAAGTTGACGGGATAACTAAAACTCAACATTCCTTACTTTCACATACATTATTATAAAACTGCATTTATATATCGTCTGGCTTTCACAGGCCAACTACCAAACTAATAAATATCATCTGGCTTTCACAGGCCAACTACCAAACTAATATACATAGTCTGGCTTTCACAGGCCAACTACCAAACTAATATATATCGTCTGGCTTTCACAGGCCAACCACCAAACTAATATATATCTTCTGGCTTTCACAGGCCAACTACCAAACTAATATATATCGTCTGGCTTTCACAGGCCAACTACCAAACTAATACATATCGTCTGGCTTTCACAGGCCAACTACCAAACTAATATATATAGTCTGGCTTTCACAGGCCAACTACCAAACTAATATATATCGTCTGGCTTTCACAGGCCAACTACCAAACTAATATATAATCTTCTGGCTTTCACAGGCCAACTACCAAACTAATATATATCGTCTGGCTTTCACAAGCCAACTACCAACTTAATATATATCGTCTGGCTCTTTCACAGGTCAACTACCAAACTAATAAGAGATTTAGAATTAGACTTATACAAATATTTTGACAAAATATAATTTACGGTTTAAAGTACTTGTGCTTTAGTATTGATATTGATCTCCTGTCTTGAAGCTAAAGCCAGGTTTCTTAACCATTCAAAACATGCCTCTCCGATGGATTGAAGACTAACTAATACCCCCTGAAAAGAACGCAGTCATTAACTATGTGATCCATAGTCATTATCGTCGACTCCGCAATCACATGACTGATCATTTGCCATTCCCCACTCATATTTTTAGTAGATTATTTCATGTATGGTGGCTCAAGTGGCAGTGCAAAAACAGAATAAAAACTAAATTAGCAAGTACTCAAAATTTGGCGTATGCGAACAAAGCAATAACAATTTATAAAGGAGTAACATTTAACACTTGTTGAACCCACCCACCAGCGTACACAAATATACAAAATATTACCGATTTGAATTTGGCGTAATACTCAAAATTTGGCGTATGCGAACAAAGCAATAACAATTTATAAAGGAGTAACATTTAACACTTGTTGAACCCACCCACCAGCGTACACAAATATACAAAATATTACCGATTTGACTAATTTTTCATTAAAAAAAGAGTTCAAAATATTTAATTTGAATCAGTATCAACTATATGTAAATGTAATTGTTAAACAAAAAAAATGTAAATGTAAATGTTTTACAGTATCGTCTAGGAATTACAATACATATGACCTAGTAACAGTTATATGTTATGTTACTTTGAAACATCGAATGCAATATTCATGTTATTGAAAATGTAATGATTGATAATATAATATTGTCAATTATCAATTTATCAATGATATAAGATTATCAATTAAATCTATTTGCTTTCTAACGAACACTGATAAAGACCAATACTAAAATTTATGAAATACAAGAGTACAACTCCAGTAGAACAACTAACAGTATATAAATGATAAATTAAAGTACTTCCCAATAGTCAGTACTTGGCAATGACATTAAAGAGACAAAGTCAGTTGAGAGTTAACAGTCAAGGTCTGTCGTCTCCAGTGTATCGTATAATCCATTTAATGTGTTAAATGTTCTCTCAGGGAGGCGTTTCAATTAAGGGTTGACACAATTCACAGTAAATCACCCCTCGAGGAAATCCACCAGATATTGCTTAATCTATTTTACTGTCGTTCAAAGTTCTGCGTACATCACAATAACAATAACAAACTGGATATGTCTCAACTTATGTGAAAACTAGGTGGCCGTTGACAGAAATTTAATTATCTTGCCAAAAGCCGGCTAAAAATAGATATGTCCCAACTTATGTGAAGTCTCTAGGTAGCCTTTGACAGCCTTTTAACTATCTTGCCGAAAGCGGGCTAAAACTACTGTTGTCCCAACTTATGTGAAGCCTCTAGGTGGCCGTTGACAGCCTTTTAACTATCTTGCCGAAAGCGGGCTAAAACTAGATATGTCTCAACTTATGTGAAGGATTTAGGTAGCAGTTCACAGCCTTTTAACTATCTTGCCGAAAGCGGGCTAAAACTAGTAGATATGTCCCAACTAATGTGAAGTCTATGTGGCCGTTGACAGCCTTTTAACTATGTTGCCGAGAGCGGGCTAAAACTATATATGTCCCAACTTATGTGAAGTCTCTAGGTGGCCGTTGACAGCCTTTAACTATCTTGCCAAAAACGGGCAAAACTAGATAGGTCCCAAATTAAGTGAAGTCTCTAGGTGGCCGTTGACAGACATTTAACCATCTTGCCGAAAGCGGGCTAAAACTAGACATTTCTCAATTTACCTGAAGTCTCTACGTGGCCGTTGACAGCCTTTTAACTATCTTGCCAAAAGCGGGCTAAAACTAGATCTATCCCAACTTATGTGAAGCCTCTAGGTGGCCGTTGATAGCCTTTTAACTATCTTGCCGAAAGCGGGCTAAAACTAAATATGTCCCAACCTATATGAAGTCTCTATGTGGCCATTGACAGCCTTTTAACTATCTTGCCGAAAGCGGACTAAAATTAGATATGTCTCAACTTTCGTGAAGTCTCTAGGTGGCCGTTGACAGCCTTTTAACTATATTGCCGAAAGCGGGCTAAAACTAGATATGTCTTAACTTATGTGAAGGCTTTAGGTAGTAGTTGACAGCCTTTTAATTATCTAGCAGAAAGCGGGCTAAAAATAGATATGTCCCAACTTATGTGAAGCCTCTATGTGGCCGTTGACAGCCTTTTAACTATCATGCTGAATTCGGGCTAAAACTAGATATGTCCAACTTATGTGAAGTCTCTAGGTGGCCATTCATAGCCTTTTAACTATCTTGCCGAAAGCGGACTAAAACTAGATATGTCTCAACTTATGTGAAGGATTTAGTTAGCAGTTCACAGCCTTTTAACAATCTTGCCGAAAGTGGGCTAAAACTAGTAAATATATCCCAACTTATGTGAAGTCTCTATGTGGCTGTTGACAGCCTTTTAACTATCTTGCCGAATGCGGGCTAAAACTAGATATGTCCCAACTTATGTGAAGTCTCTAGGTGGCCATTGATAGCCTTTTAACTGTCTTGCCGAAAGCGGGCTAAAACTAGATATGGCTCAACTTATGTGGAGGATTTAGGTAACAGTTCACAGCCTTTTAACAATCTTGCCGAAAGCGGGCTAAAACTAGATATGCCTCAACTTATGTAAAGTTTCTAGGTAGCAGTTGACAGCCTTTTAACTGTCTTGCCGAAAGTGGGCTAAAAATATATATGTCCCAACTTATGTGAAGGCTCTAGGTAAAACTACTGATGTCTTAACTTATATGAAGTTTCTAGGTGGGCGTAGACAGCCTTTTATCTATATTACCGAAAGCGGGCTAAAATTAGATATTTCCCAACGTATGTGATGTCTCTAGGTGGCCGTTGACAGCCTTTGACTATCTTGTCGGAAGCGGGCTAAAAATAGATATGTCCCAACTTATGTGAAGCCTCTATGTGGCCGTTGACAGCCTTTTAACTATCTTGCCGAATGCGGGCTAAAACTAGGTATGTCCCAACTTATGTGAAGTCTCTAGGTGGCCATTGATAGCCTTTGAACTATTTTGCCGAAAGCGGGCTAAAACTAGATATGTCTCAACCTATGTGAAGAGTCTAGGTGGCCGTTGACAGCCTTTTAACAATCTTACCGAAAGTGGGCTAAAACTTGTTGTCCCAAATATGTGACTCGTTGCTCTTAATATATCGAGGCACTTTTAAATTTGTTTGTTATAAAACTAAATATGATATTGTATTTCCTTGTAGGTACTTTATTATCGTGTTGGAATTTCAATTGTATTATTGCGGATATTTATTTATAGTTTCTCCATTTTCCGTACTTTGTTTTCTTGTTGCTTTATTTTGTTAATTCGTTAATTACGGTATTGATTTGTTGATCGTTATTTTCTTTTTGTTATGTTTGCTTGATAGTACTGAATTCAATTTATTGTATAGAAATTTTTTTTCTCTGTAAATTCTTGAAATATGTAGTTCTGTTATATAAAACTCAATTATTTATATTACTTCTTAGTTTGAAGGATTTTATTGTGTATATTATTGGTCCATCATGAAATGTTCATAATGTTTTGTTATGTTAAATGATGTAAACAGTTGAAATATAAGATAATAAATTAATTATATTATAAATAAATTATGCTATACCTATTGAAACACATTAAAAATATTCTTCAATCCAAATAAGAGTGAAATTTAAAATGGCTGCTATTTTAAAGCATTGCCTCGAATGTAAACTTTTATAATTTTAATCACACCAGGAAGTATTTGTCAGATAGCAATCAGAAAGCCGAATGTAGTCATTATAAAAGTAGATCCAACTTAGTATTACTTCAGTATTGTAGGACACCACAAGTGTGTATTAAGGAAAAGGACTCATTAATGTCCTGGTTATTGCTCCAGTTAACGATAATGTCCTGTGACACTGTCGAGGGTGTGATAATGACGGGCTGGGGCGTCATTACCAATAAGCCCTTTACAGTTGTTATCACTGTCCACTTTACTTATACTAATACAAAAAGGTTGCACGATTGTAAAGAAATACAAACTTAACACTTTTAATAAAGAAGAAGAGAGATTCTATGTTATTCATAATATATTTTATAAAATATGTGATGAAGGAATTAAAAATATAAAACGTGCTAATTCCTTACTTTGAGAAATATCTGACCATAAAGCGCAGGTTGTAGATTTACTTGTTTCACCTATCTCTGATGTTCAAAAAATAAAATTTAAGTTGAAACGAGATTTCTGTATCAGTAATGTTTATACTTTTAAAACTCTACTGATGAATGAAACATGGGTAGATATTTTTACTTCCTCAACAATAGATGATAGATTCAAGGCTTTTATATTGTTACTATCATACTATATGGATCTTGCATTCCCTGTATATAAAGTTAAATTAAAAAAAAGTAAATTGACATAAAACATTTTTCTTGATGAAAAGTTATTGAATTTAAGACGTGACCTATTGGTTCTGCATAGAGAAACAGGAAATCTTGAAACTATAAGTGGCAGGAGATAATATTATCTAAAGAAAAAAAGGGAATACAGATCTTTCATTCGTAATGCCAAATCAGAGAAAGTGCAAAATTATATCAGTAATGCTCAATCGAAACCCAAGGCAATGTGGAATATTATCAATGAGACAAAAAAAAATGATAACTGTGATTTGTATAACAGGGGTTTAATAAAGAAGATTATTGGTATTTCTGGAAATGTTTTCAGGGACCCTATATGTAAAGCGAATACATTCAATAATTTTTTGTCGGTCTGGGAGAAAATCTAAATGCCAAACCAAATAGTGACCTTGTACTTAATTCCACGAGTTTTTCTATAACCCCATCTCTTTTTTTGTATCCTACTGACTCGGAAGAAGTTAAACGAATTGTATTGTCTTTAAAAAGTAGTAAATCATCAGGGACAGATGAAGTATCGTCTAAACTATTAAAGCAATGTGTTGAGGAAATTATTGAACCGTTGGTACATTTAGTTAACTTTACTTTTGTTAGTGGTTTATTTCCTTATCTTTTAAAAGTGGCTCTACATAAAGCATAAAGCTCTTCATAAAGCCTCTACATAAGAAGGGCAATCAGGAGGTGTGTAACAATTACAGGCCAATATCAATTCTTTCTTCGTTTTCTAAAGTGTTCAAAAAAAATGTTTCAATCAGACTTTTATCCTTTTTCAACAAACACAAAGTTCTATATAAAAATCAGTTCGGGTTTCAAAAACAAAAGAGTACACTTAATGCAATGTTTTGTTTTATTGATAAAATAGTCTCTGCCATTGATAAGAAAATGTCTGCTTTGGGGCTTTTCGTTGACTTGAAGAAAGCTTTTGATCTTGTTGACCATTCTTTACTATTAGACAAACTACAGAATCTGGGGATCAGAGGTAGTGCTCTAAACTGGTTTTCATCCTATTTGATAGGTCAAACTCAAAGAGTAGAGATGGGTTTTGATGATGGTTATGGCTGCCTAAGAAAACTGTATGCAAATGACTTGCTTATTAAAACAGGAGTTCCTCAAGGATCTGTTTTGGGTCCTATTCTTTTTTATCATTTATGAATGACATTCAAAATTGTGTTAATGAGTCTGATTTATGTGTATTTGCTGACGATACTTCCCTTTTAGTAACTGCATCTAGTAAGTTGGAACTGGAGATTAAATGCTTCATTGAATCCAATTCCCTGCTCCAGTGGTTCATAAAGAATGGCATGATTGTTAATACAGATAAAACACGACTTTTGTACTTTACGATTCGACAGAATCCGGATGATTACATGCAAATTATGTTAGGAGAATCTCTCCTTTCTTGTACAGAATCAATAATTTTTTTGGGTTTAAATCTTGATAGTAATTTAAAATTTGATATTCACATCAACAAAATACTTTCTAAACTAAGCTCTTGTTTGTTTGCAATTAGGAAATGATCTCTTTTTACCAATCCTCAGGTACTTTTAACTCTATATTATGGTTGTTTTTACCCGCATCTCATTTACGCCATTCCTATTTGGGGAAATAAAAACTTCAGAACAAGCCATGTCTTTAAACTACAGAAAAAAGCATTGCGATCTATATTTGGATTGAAAAGGTATCAGACTTGTAAACATGGTTTTAAAGAAAACTGCATCTTAACCTTTCCGGGTATTTATATATATGAATCATTGATCTTTTTAAAAAAGAATTTGACACTCTTCAACCCCACTCACACTTCCTTATCTTAATCACTCCGTACACGTTCAAATATTCAAATTCCACAACACAAAACTTCTTTTTTCCAAAAAAAAGTGAAATATAATTATATTCGACTTTTTAATGCCCTCCAAAGTTTTCTTAAGTCAGAGCTACCTCTTAAATGTTTTCGTAGGAAGTTAAAGAATTTTTTAGTTGATAATAACTTCTACAGTGTCCATGATTTTCTTGACCATAAGTATGTATTTTACTTTTAATTTAAGTGATATGTTGTATTAACTTATACTATTATAGCCAGAACCTACTTAGTTAATTTTGTTGTACATAACTATGTGACATTTTGCTATGCATGTAAATGTTTTATGGCAATAAAGAGTTTTTGATTCTTGAAAGTCAAAGTCTCTCACTACCAGAGGAATAAACAAAATTAAATTGATAAAGTTGAGACTCCCTGTTGATAGATTATTTCAAATTTTGTGAACTTGTAGTTTTTTCCATTTTTTCGTTCTTTTAAACGATAAAATAAAATATTTATTTTGTTTTATTAGCCTCTAGAACTGTTATATTATAGAAATAATACTGGTTAAATTACCTTTTTTTCTGTCTTAACTGTTCTTTAATCACAATCTGCTATGTACATTTCGAAGCATAAAGCTTGATCATCAGGCTTCCAAAAACGTCACTGTTTAAAACATTAAAACACTAAAACATTTAAACATATTAAAAATGAGTATAACACATTTTTTGCCGGCCAGCGATAGACACCAACTGATGACTAATGAGCAGGAAAGGAACTCAAACATGTTACCTACTCCCACTTGTTGACCTTGGACTTTAACTATATTAATTTTCTTCCTTTGTGACTGCAAGTTGTTTATTCGGTTGAACAGTATGTTGGACTTGTATTTTAATTTGTCATTCAAAATATAACTTGGATCAGATTTGAAAGCATTTTAAATATGGAGTTCTTCTATTGTAGTCATAAAATGTGATTTATTGCATTTATATAAAATTTCTAAATTGTTTTCTAAACTGTCAATATTATGTATATTGGAAATTAAATGTTCAGCAACTTTTGATTTCTGACTTGTTGATTGTTTAGGAAGATGTTCGGAGAAACGTTTTTTAAAAGAAAGACCCGTTTGGCCAATGTTAAACTTAGAACAATCAGAACAGTTTATCTTATAAATGCCTGTATTTTTGTTCATGTTGTGTTTTTGGATGTTTAAATATTTATTAAGTTTACTAGAGGTCTTATATGACACATTGATATTTTGTTTCTTTCATTCTTTTGACAGTTTATGGTGTAAATAATGGCCATATTAGTATGATACAAATTTTTTAACTGTATTATGAATCTTTGTGTGTGAATTTCTGTTCTTCTTTTTAGTAATTGTTTTTTCTATTATTTTACTATTGTATCCATTGGCTATGGCAATTTATTTGATGGTGGCTAGTTCAGTTTCGTAATCTTCCTTATCTATAGGTATGGATAGAAGTCTGTGGACTATACTATTATAGGCTGCCATTTTATGAATCATTGGGTGGTAAGAGGTTGCATGGATGGTATGGTCAGTAGTAGGTTTGCGGTATACAGTAAATTTAATGTTGTTATTTTCTGTTTTGAGTTTTAGGTCTAGATAAGTTAAGCTATTATCCTTTTCTGTTTCCAATGTGAATTGTAGGTCAGGTGAAATACTATTTAGATATTTCTTCAATAGTTCTAATTGTCTTGTGTTTCCTTTATAAAAAAGTATAGTGTCATCGACATATCGTTTATAAAATAAGATATTCTTTTCGTGGTTGTTGGTTGATGAGAAAATATAATTATTTTCAATGTGGTTAAAATATATATCTGATAAAATGCTGGATAATGGTGACCCCATTGTTAGACCTTGTTTTTGGATGTAGTATTTATTATTACTGAAAATAGTTTTGTTTCAGGATAATTTCTAGTATGTTTATTAACTCATCTGTAAAATCATTGCTCAGTTTTGAATATGTAGACAAATTATGTTTTACTAAATTAATAGTAATATCTACCGGTACATTTGTAAATAAATTTACAATATCAAATGATGCCATTGTATATTGTTTTGGAAATTTAAGTTTTGTAACGTGTTAACAAGTTCTAGACTATTTTTGATACTGTAATTATTTTCCATGTGGATGTGCTCTCTTAATAATCTGACAAGTCGTTTTGCAACTTTATAGGAAGGTGCTGACGTAAAATTGACTAAAGGTCGTATAGGTGTGTGTTCTTTATGTACTTTAGGCAATCCTTTCATCGTTGGTGCATCTGGGTCTATCATTTTCAGATGTTTTATTTCATTTTTCTTAAATAAATGGTTTATTTTATTTAGATTTGTAAGTAAATCCTTATTAAATTTATTTGTAGGGTCATTCTTAATAAGTTCTATATTATTTGCACTAATAAATTCCTGTAATTTGGTATTATAGCCATCTATGTTCATGATAACAATTTCATGATAAAAATTGGTATAAATACCTCCCATGAATACTTAACAAAAAAAGATCACGATTCTACTCCGTTACATAGAATTTAAGACTTATCTTAAGCACATGCTGCTAAATTCTAGGTTGAAAATAGTCAAGATAAATTTATTCAAAACCCTCGAAACTTTCAAAACTCAAAATAAACAAGTCAAGTGCTCTCGGTAATTATTGATAAGATAATGTAGAGGTGTCACGGATGTATATCAGACTGGGTAGTCACGTGACTTTTCTAAATGACAAGGTCACAGTTTAACCAATAACCATTCTCTCCTATCAGTCTCTGTCGTCCGGTCAGAATGAGGTGAGTGTATATTTGTTCATAGGCCCACTACATAATATTTATACAAAAAAACCACAACGAACAACTGTATAAGGCACACTATAAAATGAGCTCTAGCTTGCAGTTAGGGATACTAATAGTTTGTGAATTAACCTTAGTTTGTAGCTAATACTGTAAACGTTTTTTTAGTTTCGTAACTCAGGATAATTAAAACTTAATAATGTCATTCTGTGGAAATTTCATCAGCTCTTGAAAAAGTATTTTCAATTTTATTACAGAATATGTAATATCAAAACTGACTGCCCCTTTCTACCTCTCAAGTGGATGTAATTTTTACAGATTTTCCGAAAGCATTCGACAAGGCAGACTACTTTTTATTGCTAAATACAATGCACAAATCAAGATTCTCGAAACACTTGGTTGAGTTTTTTATCAACATTTTACTAACGT
This sequence comes from Stictocephala bisonia, assembly GCA_035578905.1. Classification (NCBI taxonomy): domain Eukaryota; kingdom Metazoa; phylum Arthropoda; class Insecta; order Hemiptera; family Membracidae; genus Stictocephala; species Stictocephala bisonia. The sequence continues at coordinate 294,694 of JAQJVL010000761.1, read as the reverse complement.
TTCATATATGGTTATTCTCAAACAATTACATAGTGACTTCAGGATTCCTCAAGGGTCGAATCTAGGTCCTTGTTTGTTTAATTTATTTATAAATGATATTGTTCAGTGTGTTCAAATTCAGAAGTATTCGCCCATCATATACCTTAAAATATGACCTAGACGCTGTAACGTTTTGAAGTATAGAAAACAAGATATTTTATAACGTAAAAAAATGAAAGGTTACTAGGAAGAAATGGTCAATTACTTTCAATTATTAATTATACTATTGATAATAGGGTTATATATCTAGTTATTAATTTAGGTATTAGGGTTCACTACTAGATCCTACATTACATTTCCATAAACACGTATTAGACATAGTATGTAAAGCTTACAGAAATTTAGAGCAATTATTGAGATAATCTTTAAATGTTCGCTCAATTTCAACCTTGAAATCGTTGTATGCAACTCAAGTTAGGTCCAATTTAGAATTCGCTAGTATAATATGAAGTCCATATTTACTTACATAACAGTATTTACAGTTTGTATACTTTAAGCTGACGAAACACTTTACCTGTGATATACCTTACAATGAACTAATCTTTTTAATTACGTAGATAGCCTCGTAAAATAGGAGGAAGTTAGAATGTTTAGTGTTCTTTTTTAAATTTGTGAGAAATAGTGTTGATGAAAAGTTTTTATAATCCACCATTTTTCAATAGATAACAAAATCTTTTTAATATGAAATTTCACAAACCAAGTCCCAAATATATTATTCGTTAAATACAATTATGCATTTGTATAAAATGTTGACACCAGAATTTGAAATTTTTCAAACAGTATTACATGTTTTGAAAATTAGCCAAATTTATGTAACTTGATTTCAGTGCTTATATAGTTGGTACTGCTTCTATTATTCTTGTTATTTATTTAAAAATGTAATGTAATATGAATTATAGTTTCTTAATGATTCTATATGTTGCTGCTGCTTTTGCTATTTATTTCATTCGGTATATGGTTATTCTTTTAGTTATATTTATTATTCTTTGTTACGTCATTTATTAATGATAATGATTCTATATGTTACTGCTGCTTTTGTTATTTATTAAAATTATTCTGTCTTTACTCTTTTACGTATATATATATTGTTCTTTACAGTATATACTTTTCACATATTTATCAGCTTAACATGAAAGACTACTAAGAGTACTAGACATTTATTATTTGTATTAATAAAATTGTTGTACTACACAATAAAATTAGATATAACCTGTATCGTTGAAAGAAACAAATAAATAACACTCATGCACAATAGATATTATGATACATAGCCTTGACGTTTTCTCCATGCTAGTAATTAAATTGATAAGTTGAGTACTTTATTTATATTTTTGGGGCTAGCTAACTAACTGTTCTGCCACGATTCTATATTTACTATGAAACAATCCCTGCACGCTTCGCGTGCCAACCCCGTCACTCGTTGCGCCAGTAACACCTCGGCCTTCGGCCTCGGCCAGTGACTTTTAACTAAAAATAATATTAGATTAACTGTGTAATGTAAAATCACAATATTACATTTATTTACAGTATCTATCTTACATTACTTGCGTTTCTACCTGTTTATTAATATGCACACCCAATAATATTAAGCGGAGTGGCCGTAGATAAGGGGCTAAGGCGCTGGCTTGCCACGCTGCCGGTCCGGGTTCGATTCCCGATGTGACCTATAATAATAGATTTTGCCCTGCCGCTCCCGTGGTTCGGAAGTCACGTAAAGCCGTTGGTCCTAGATAAGGGGCTAAGGCGCTGGCTTGCCACGCTGCCGGTCCGGGTTCGATTCCCGATGTGACCTATAATAGATTTTGCCCTTCCGCTCCCGTGGTTCGGAAGTCACGTAAAGCCGTTGGTCCTCAGGTTAAGTGTTAGAGCGGGCTCCTTAGTCCTAACTTCGCCTGGTAAAATAAGACAATCTTTAACTTTAACTTTTTTTTAATATTACGTAGCCTGTTTTAAACCTGTTCATTTAATTTGTTTTTACATTAGTTGCTTTTTTATGATAACTGAAGATTAATGAAATAAATGCTTAAGATTAACATTGAAAACTCGAACGGAGGCAAATTTTTTTACTCCTTAACCGTTTAAATTGGTAAAGAAATAAGGGTGGAGTTGCAGTGACAAAAAACGGCTTCACGTATTATGTATAAGTATGTTTTATTAATTTAATTATGTTAATGTGTATAATTATTTCAAAATGATCTGCCTAATTATATTTTGGGTTACTATTGTTAGTTTTGAGTGTAGGGAATTTACTAGTTGGTTTTGGATAGTTTAGGGGTAGTTCAATATTCAGTGAGTTCCTTAGACTTTATTTTATTGTTAATGACCACATAAAAATTTATTTTTTAAACCAGACTTTGTTGTTGTTATTTGGTTAAATTAGTTTTAAATGTATTGTCTTTTATTTTGTTGTTTGATCAGTAATTTTATATGTACAGTAATTTTTTATATTCTTCGTATTGGTTTTTTATTTAAATGTTTCTTTTCTTGTATTATTATTTTCTTATTTTTTGCAATTTTCTTTTTTTGCTATTTCAGTTCTTGAAGGCGTCTTGTCCAGTATGATTGTTTTAGTAGCTTCAATAATGTTTTTCCTTTAATTCTTACTCAATTATAGCCTTGACGTTTTCTCCATGCTAGTAATTAAATTGATAAGTTGAGTACCTTATTTATATTTTTGGGGCTAGCTAACTAATGGTTCTGCCACGATTCTATATTTACTAGGAAACAATCCCTGCACGCTTCGCGTGCCAACCCCGTCACTCGCAGCGCCAGTAACACCTCGGCCTTCGGCCTCGGCCAGTGACTTTTAACTACAAATAATATTAGATTAACTGTGTAATGTAAAATCACAATATTACATTTATTTACAGTGACTTTTAACTACAAATAATATTAGATTAACTGAGTAATGTAAAATCACAATATTACATTTATTTACAGTATCTATCTCACATTACTTGCGTTTCTATCTGTTTATTAATATGCACACCCAATAATATTAATTAGCCTGTTTTAAACCTGTTCATTTAATTTGTTTTTACATTAGTTGCTTTTTTTATGATAACTGAAGATTAATTAAATAAATGCATAAGATTAACATTGAAAACTCGAACAGAGGCAAATTTTTTGACTCCTTAACCGTTTAAAATGGTAAAGAAATAAGGGTGGAGTTGCAGTGACAAAAAATGGCTTCACGTTTATGTATAAGTATGTTTTATTAATTTAAATATTTTAATGTGTATAATTATTTCAAAATGATCTGCCTAATTATATTCTGGGTTACTATTGTTAGTTTAGAGTGTAGGAAATTTACTAGTTGGTTTTGGGTAGTTTAGGAGTAGTTCAAGGAGAGAGAGAGAGAGAGAGAGAGAGAGAGAGAGAGAGAGAGAGAGAGAGAGAGAGAGAGAGAGAGAGAGAGAGAGAGAGAGAGAGAGAGAGAGAGAGAGAGAGAGAGAGGGAGAGAGAGGGAGAGAGAGAGGGAGAGAGGGAGAGAGAGAGAGAGAGAGAGAGAGAGAGAGAGAGAGAGAGAGAGAGAGAGAGAGAGAGAGAGAGAGAGAGAGAGAGAGAGAGAGAGAGAGAGAGAGAGAGAGAGAGAGAGAGAGAGAGAGAGAGAGAGAGAGAGAGAGAGAGAGAGAGAGAGAGAGAGAGAGAGAGAGAGAGAGAGAGAGAGAGAGAGAGAGAGAGAGAGAGAGAGAGAGAGAGAGAGAGAGAGAGAGAGAGAGAGAGAGAGAGAGAGGAGAGAGAGAGAGAGAGAGAGAGAGAGAGAGAGAGAGAGAGAGAGAGAGAGAGAGAGAGAGAGAGAGAGAGAGAGAGAGAGAGAGAGAGAGAGAGAGAGAGAGAGAGAGAGAGAGAGAGAGAGAGAGAGAGAGAGGAGAGAGAGAGAGAGAGAGAGAGAGAGAGAGAGAGAGAGAGAGAGAGAGAGAGAGAGAGAGAGAGAGAGAGAGAGAGAGAGAGAGAGAGAGAGAGAGAGAGAGAGAGAGAGAGAGAGAGAGAGAGAGAGAGAGAGAGAGAGAGAGAGAGGGGGGGGGAGAGAGATTTGGACGTAGCCTGCTGTCCCTCTTCCACCCCTGGTGTAAGTTTGAGACTTATTCGCCAGGCCGCTTTCCTTTAATTTCTTGCTTACTGATACCATCTTCTTCGATCTTCTCGACACGCGTTGCGTCAATATTAACACTTCATTCATCCCCAGCAGAAGAATGTGACTTATTCAACAGGTACTTACCTTAATAATAGTTTCATTCCTGATGAAAAAAATCGTTTTCTTCTTGTTTTTCTTCTCGGCATTCTTATGCCATGCCTACCACACCCCTAATATCTGACCCGGCTAAAGTCCGTGACTTATTCGCCAACTCACTATCCTTGAGAAGTTCCGTTCGCAATTGCTTCCGCGTTGCTCTTTTCAGCATTCTGTGCAACCCTAACACACCTCTCCCCTCAACCAGTAGCCGTCTACCTGAATCATTGGAAAAATTCCCTCTTCTTCTTCAATTCTCTCCTCCTCTGTTTTCTTCAGGATTGACTTCACTTGTCTCGATCTGTGTTTACTTCATGCGCCTTTGTTCGTTCCTACACTTCGTAGTCTATTCTATCCTTATGCCTTTGACCACTTTCTCGAACACAGGGCATCTCCACTAACCTGCATCATGTTCGTCATCCGCTCTTCCTTCTCTTTTGCAGTTCGCACAACACACCCTGTCGTTCTTATCCTTATTGGGGCAATCCTTGTAATCGTGTTCTTACGCACAGAACGAACAACTCGGTTTCTCACTACTACAGTACTTCGCAATGTGCCCGAACTTCTGACGCTTGTAGCACCTTGATACGTCCACATAGTCCTTCACACGGGATGCAATTTCTCTTGACCTGAGTCAGTTCCTCACTATCACTGAGCACTCCCATCACACTGTGACACTTATTGTCGTCTGTTCTCTTGTCATTGTACTTATGTCGCACTTCGAATCCCTTTCCGAACCCCTTCTTAGTAATCTCTGTTCCCTGGATGTTTCTGACGATGGGGACGTTCCTGGCTGGTTTCTCCAACTTCAGCCCCGCTTCCTCTTGGAGGGACATAACTGTCTCAGCACATACATAGATATTTTGTTCAAGTTATATATTGTGCCCGTTTAATATGTATTACCAATAAATATATAAAAAAACTGAATGATAAATATAATGAAGTACACTTTTTATTCATTTTTATAAAAATACATAACCGGTTTCGGCCCTTAGGCCATCTTCAGATTGTAAATAATATAACCCATAATAAATGAATAATTATAAAAATAAAAACAGATAAAAATAACATAAAATATGATTAATTTAGTGTGAGGGTAAGTTGAATTTTACTGTTGATTCTTATGTTTTTTAACTCCTCTTATTTTTTCATAAATATAGGATTGTTCATGTTAATTTGTGTATTTAATATGTTCTTTGGTTCATTATAATTGTTTATGAATATGTGTAAATTTTTATAAAAAATAATAAAAAGGGTACTTTATTATATTTATCCTTCAATTTATTAAAAATAGTAGCCCTAACGTGAACTAGCTTATAGATATATAAAACTCACTATTACATCTAAAATTTATTAACAAGAAATTATCACACAGTGATTGACATCGGATAAGTAAATGTGTTTGCGTAAATTATTTTCATTTGAACGTAGTTGACACAATTTACTCACAAACGTAATAAATAATAAGGTTGCTTGTAATACGTGTTTCTTAAATGTTGCTTCGTATAGGTACCTCAACTTTGATTCATAGGCCTTGTAAAAACAATAATCTTAAATTGGCCATGATTTAACTCCAGCCCACTTGAAGTCTATTAGATATTCAATCCCATGCCCGTCATAACCTTGAGCGTTATTTGCAGCTCAAGCCCACTTAGTTTATACAACGTGGCTTTGCAGCTACTCCAAAGTAAGTTTACGTCTTAAATATGTTTATAAGTTCTTGAGCTATCCTCATATTACTCTACATGTTCAAGCACAGTAAGTTTTAAAGAAAGAGATGAAAATGTGTTTACAAACATAAACCTATATTGATATGTAATGTTAACAATTACATTTTGTGAACGATTTGTATGTTATAAAATGTTCTGTGTCATGTTTCAGTGTATCAGACTGGGTGTTGTTGGCCGTAGAGCTGGACACTACATTGAACTGGTACCAGACATAAGGACTACTGGAAGACCATGGGAGATGCCACCCAGGCTGGAGTTCTTCCTGTAGTGGGGAATATTTGGGATGTATTTGTATGTTATAAAATGTTCTGTGTCATGTTTTAGTGTGTCAGACTCGGTGTTGTTAGCCCTAGGGCTGGGCATTGCCTTGCACTGGTATGTATGTTATAAAATGTTTTGTGTCATGTTTTAGTGTGTCAGACTGGGTGTTGTTAGCCCTAGGGCTGGGCATTGCCTTGTACTGGTATCTGACCAGACATCACGACTACTGGAAGACTGTGGGAGTTGAAACCCTACCTGGAGTTCTTCCTGGAGTGGGGAATATGTGGGATGTATTTGTATGTTATAAAATGTTCTGTGTCATGTTTCAGTGTGTCAGACTGGGTGTTGTTTGCCCTAGGGTTGGGCTTTGCCTTGTACTGGTATCTGACCAGACATCACGACTACTGGAAAACAGTTGGAGTTGACACCCTACCTGGAGTTCTTCCTGGAGTGGGGAATATGTGGGATGTTTTTGTCTTCAAAGCAAGCTCTGGTTGGCTTTTTTCCGATTTTTATAAGTGAGTTGTAAAGCTAAAATACTTTTATTTATTTGGCAAACCTAACAATTTTTAAACTTGGGTAGGTAGTCGAAAAAGTATACAGGGTGTAAATGAAAAACCCTTAAGCAAAAATTTCTAATAAACTGTATCAAAAAATTTATAGTTTTTCCGTTAGCCACCATTTTGTATTTTTTATTTTACTTTTTTATTTCAACTATGGATGTTGGCTTGAGTTCAAATTTGGCATAAATGTTTTTAATACTTATATCCAACTAAAAATGAAAAAATGTTTTAGAAATAATTTCAATATGGCGGCAATTTGAAAATTTTAAGTCAATTTTCATAAAAACCGGTAAGTTTATAAAACACTTACAAGAATAAATAACATTAGAGTTTAATTGCAAATATTTAAGACCAAGATCGTTAAAATACGTTGAAAAATAACTTAATAATCATAATTTTAATGTAAACTCTGTTATTAGCTCCACTTCAACAGTGTAAGTTTCATTAGCTGTGCTTGAAAAGGTAATTAACAGCTGATGCTCAAATACAAACAGCTGATTTAAAATAAATAGGCCACCATTTTGAAAAAAAAAATTATTAGAAAACATTTAAAAACAATTTTAGTTAGATATAAGTATTAAAAGCATTTATACCAAATTTGAACTCAATCCAACAATCCATAATTGAAATAAAAATCTAAAAAAAAAAAATAAATAAAATAAAATAATTATTGCGGAAAGCGGAAAAACTATAAATTTTTGGATTTACGTTTATAGTACATTTTTTGCTTAAAATGATATGTACTATCACCCCTTAAAATCCTTAAAAGGTTTTTAGTTACACCCTGTATGTATTATTATATTTGTAAATATCTGATTATTCATTTATAATTCTTACGAGAAAACGGTTGACATCTCACTACGAGACTTCAAGACCTACAAAGTATCACAAATACTAAACTATTTAATTAATTGCATAAAAGAGAGTATCTTCATTATCTTCAATCTTAATCAATCTTCATTATTCAAGATTCATCATTCAACCTAGAATCTTCATTAATAATCAATTTACAATGATTAATAACTTGCTAAATACACTTTTGGAGAGCAATGATATTAGTCATGGAGAAGTGTAGAAGGTTTGTGAAGTGCTACTAAAAAAGTTTATTTTTCAGACATTCCTTGTAAATTTGTCTTCCACAATACTCATGAATTGATCTTTAATATAATTTTTTTGTTCACAGACAGATTAAAAATAGACCCGCTCTAGGAATATACAACTTCCGGGAACCAGCTCTTCTTCTAGGAAGTTTAGATTTGGTTCAAGAAGTTGTAATAAAAGAATTCTCCAGCTTCCATGACAATTCCTTTGGTACTATTGATCCATCACTGGACAAGCACCTCAGCAGGAATCCCTTTGTTTTAAAAGGCGACAGGTGATAATTCCTTCCATACTAAATATAAACTAATTACAGGCGAAGAATATGCACTTAAATACATGGGTTGATGATGTAATGTTTACAATTTCCACTAAGTCAGATATTTGCTACCGTAAGCCGTAGTTTTTAATTCAATTAATGATTTTGTATTAGCTTGGAAATTAAAATTTATAAAATTGGCTTCTAATCAATGAGGACTTTTCTAAATTAGTAAAATTTACTGCCAATTCTTTATCATTGGATTTTAAATCAGACTGTCTCACGTTTCTATTTATTCAATATGAATAAACTTCTAGTAAGATAGTAGCTTTATTTAAACAACCACTTCTTAACCATTAGAAAATATTCATTTAAGCTTTGTACACGTTTTGTAGGTTTGCTCCCATAGGTTTTTCACGCGGAAAACCTCTAAAAGAATGACGACAGTAGGTTGTTTGTATGCGTATAAAACATAATATGGTAACACCATGAAGATTTTGTGTGGTTGTTGCTATAGCTGAGAGATCACGAGTTCGAGACAGTGCAGTTACCAGATTTGTTGCACATTTAAAACTACCCAGGGGGGACGTACAGCTTAAAGTATTTTCTGTGGGCGCGAACACCTTCACCTCCCATCTTGCAGGGAAGAATATTTTAGTACCTGGAAGCTAAATCCTAAGCCATCAAAACCCGAAGCGGCCTGCTCCCACCTAAGAAATCGAAAATTGAACATCTTTCTAAATGGTGTAAATCTCCATCACAATGATCCCCCGCTGTAACTGGGAGTGCCATTAGATCGATTGTTGACATTTAAAAACCATCTTAAAAAACAGCAGCTAAAATTAAAACCAGAGCAAATGTACTTCATCATATTGGTGGAACAACTTGGGGAGCCAACGCACATGTCCTGCGTTCTACTGCTTTGTCACTGGTTCATTCAGCTGCTGAATACAGCGCTTGCGTATGGCTAAATAGTATTCACACTAAAGCGATCGATGTCCAACTTAATAGGGTCATGAGAGCTAATAGTGGCACTCTCATGTCAACTCCACTTCCTTGGCTCCCGGTTCTGTGCAATATAGCACCTCCAGAAATAAGACGTCAGGTGGCACTACTTAAAGAATTCAATAAGATCTCGAATAGCCCGCACCTCCCCACTAGATCTTCCTCGCCAGAAGGGTCGCTTAAAATCTCGAAACCCACCTCTACGAATTGCTGTCCAGTTGAGTAGATCAAAACTCTCACCAAAAACTAGCTTAGCCATAGCGTGAAATAGTTTAAATGGAAGAAATGAGTACCTTATTATCGATACATCAATCCTCGTAGGAAATGGACCCCGTTTCGAGCTGGCATGGGCAAATATAACTACTAGAAATGTAAATGGGGATTTATACTTTATTAGTCACGTGATTGCGAGGAGTCTACCCAAACATTGGATCACATAGTAGCAGAGTGCCACCTGCATTCTTTTACGGAGTTATTAGTTAGCATATAATCAGTGAAGCAGGTCTTAAACGCATTTTGAATATATTTAGCTTTGTATTAGAGTATCTTTTTATATTTTGATTAATAAATAACATGACTTTTGGATCTTGTTCCAAATATATTATTACCGCTTTTTTATTTATTTATTTACTTATTAATAAATTGTGGGTGAAAACAGACCATACGATATTTACATACTATCACAGCCTCCATATTCACTTGCCTTATACTCATTCATTCTCCAAATATTTGGTCGGCACAAACACTCACTTGTTCGTTGGTGGTTTCAAGTTTTTATAAAGACCACTGCCAGAACACTTCATCGTTTGTCAACGTCAGGACTCATTCGGTGATTTTGTAAACATTTTGTTTCTGAGTTTTTTTTTGCTTGTTTTTTTTAAGGCAAGTTTTTAACCCTTTCCTCTCTTCTTTAATATTTTCCGAATTAAAATAAAACCATATAATAGTTTTCTGTCAGTGTAATTACACCCCTTATGGTTCATTCCTTCATCTATAACGGTAGTAGATTATAGACCCTTCCCAGCATGAAGTTAGAGCTATTTAACTCTCCTTCCGACCACCTCTAATTAGGGAACAATTAGAAACCCCACTACACTTTGGCAATGCTTTTAGTATAATATCTCTTTTAACATAATATTTATTTTAATAAATACACTAAACATTATAAGCAAGTTGAGTCCAAAAACATAAACCTTACAAACGTAACTGTTTATGTACATACTAAAATTGTTCCATGGTTCTGTAATAGTCAAGCCCTGATTTATACACAGGGTTCTTAGGTAATAAAACTATAATAGTTTGTAGGCTGATATTCTCTTTGATTTTATCTAGCTGGAAATCACTGCGACAGCAGCTCAATCCAGCCTTCAGCCCAGCAAAAATCAAGTCCATGTTTCCCCTGATTGAAAGGGTGTGTCGGGAGTTCAACAGCTACGTGGAAAAACACGCCAACGAAGACATAAATGTAAGTACTATACCACCTCATTACACCGGCATGTTGTATAAACTTCGACCTGCTGCGTTGGTCAGACAGACAATTCAGAGAAAATCTCTTTAGGTAAAAAACCATATTTATATTCCCTGGAATAAAAAACTACTCGTATATAACTCATAAGATTTATTTATGGAAATCATAGTATTCATTTTGGTTCTTTGTTAGTTGTATCGTAAGTAAATATGTACTTTATAGATCCATCTAACACCATAAAAATGTAAAATCAAAGTTTAAAAGTTTAATTTTTATATAATTTAATTCTTATATTTAAAAGGAAGGATGATATGAAGCTTAGACAATAATGTTTCGATAAATAATTTATAAATATATTTTAAAACTTCATTTTTTACATTTTATATTCTGTCGAGTAGTTTTAAAAAGTTAGAAAATATAATATTGGATTTTTATCAAATTAATTTTGTCAAGCACCATTTTTACTTGCCTATCAAACCTGTTCTAACTCACTATAGCCACTAAGTTTTAGTTAAAATCAATCGCTGAAGTCCCAACCGATGACTTGTATAAGCTGGCTATAGCTGCTCGTATATCACTGCAGGTGCTTTTTGCGACACACCGTGAAAATAATTTTCTCGTGTAATTCGAGAAATAATTGTTGTTGACAAAACGGTTTTGAACTTTGTGTTCAGTGGAAAAAGCAACGCAAAACAAAAAAAGGCCAGAATAATGAAAGTTGACTATCGTTTAAACATTTTCGAGGGTAACGTACGCTGGAAAGTAGTTTGTCTACTTTTCTGGTAAAATGAAACACAGTTTTCAGCGCAGTAAAAGGTTTCCTGTCTAAGAATTTGGATTTGTTTGTAGGCTAGCATATAAGTACAAACACTTCAAGATTTGTGAAGTGCTACAAAGTGCATGAATCCATATTTTATGATTATTTTATTAAATTGCTGTCTGTTGAAGGTTTGTTAGTTTATTTATTTATATTCTTACAAATAATTCTAATTCATATTACAATTAGTTTTTTAATTAGCCGCAAAGAAAAATAAACCAAAGTCGCTACTTATGGCCACAGTTAACGCCTCAGAGGCAGTTATTAAACATATTAAAGCTAATGTACATATTCATAAGTCTGAAATAATAATTACTACATCTATCCTTCAGTATTTAGGGGGAACATTTTTACTTGTATCAATATAATATTATGTAATGTTAGCAAGTACATTAAAGTAGACGTCACTAAACGAAAATGTAATACAGTATAATTAAAATAAAGTATAAATATTATTACGAGTGATTTCTATTAACACTTTTACCTTTATCAGACTAGAGGGAATTACAAAATGTGAAACTGGTTTTTAACTAACGTTACCCTTTCTCCTATTACTTCTCAAACAATCACAAAACTCATGGCGTTGGTGTCGTTAAAATGGCAGCTGTTAAAATTTTATTGTTTAACTATTAACTATAACATAACAAAATAATGTTTAGGAAATTATTGATTTTTAAATGAAGCCTGATCTAAGATAAACACGCACTGTACTCTCTCTATGAGGAACAGACAAGATTACAGTAATTTATTTTAGTTTATATATCACTCCTTTTTCTAATTAAACGGCCCTTGAGTTTGTAACTTTAGTTCAAGTTCTTAACAATAAGTACTTCGACAGACTTGTATTGTAAATGCTAAATTATCGACCCAACCAAGCTCCAATGTCTACCTTAATGTTTTTTTAATTTTTTTTCTATTGAATTAGAAACAACAATCTATGTACTTCTAGATAAACCATGTGACCGCGCTATTTACCTCAGAAGTTGTGGCCAAGTGTGCTTTCGGCGTGGATGGGAATGCTTTCACAGCCATGGACTCGGGGGAGTTCTTTCAAAAAGGACGCAAAATGTGGGACAATGCTATGTATAACCCTCTAATGATGTTTTTGGTTCAATATTTTCCCATCGTTAATAAGATTCTTCGAAGAAGGTAATGTATTTAAAATTATTTTATTATTCTATTTCACATTAGTACATCTAATGTCGATAATGGCCTGAAGTTCTCACCGAACTTAATCCCTCCAACTTAATTTTTTAAAACTTTTTTATTTATATTGTTTAGATTATTTGTGTATACTACAATCAGATTTCGACCACACAATATCAACTTGTTTGTACATCTCTCAAATAAATTTATACAAAAAAACTAAATTTTAAAACTTTTTCGTCAGTCATAACAATCTTGTACGTACAACTAGTGTAGAGTGTAGGTACTTACTTATATGATCCTACGTAAATATAATTAATATTATAACCTATACAGCTCTGAAAGATTTATTCAACATTTTCATTGTATGTTTGAGGCACGCTAGTCTTCAGTCTTGTACCTCAACCATCTTGCCCCTCTCCTAAATATGAATGACATAAATATCCACTGTCTTTTGTGATGTTGAGCTACGGCAGTCTTCAGTGTTGTACCTAAACCCTCTTGCCCCTCTCCTGAATCGTCTTCTATAGTGATCAATCCAAAGATTGTTTGGCAGCACTCAAATTAGCAGCAAATCTCCACTCCTCACGGCTTCATAAGTCATAAGTAATTTATTCAGCCAAGATTATTAACAAATGTGTACATTGCATAGGCTAAGTCTAGGTAAAACTAGAGAAATTTAAGTATTTTAAAACTTATATCTAAAACTTTAATAGAATGGTTGCTAAAACAAATAAAACGTATAACTGCCTAAATTAAAGAAATAAAACTAGGATTCTCCACCAGCCAGAAACTCTTAAATGCTGTAGTAGCTTCCTTCCTGTAGCATAAGTTTGTCTTTTTCTAAATTTATTATTGTTTGTTACCAGCATTTGTTATAGTCATTAGGCAGTTTATTGTACAAAATGTTTCCTTTGTAAAATAGGTGTTTTTTGAAAAAAGAGGAGGAGTGAACCGGAATTTTCAAATCACCACTGTTTCGAAATTGAAAACGTGAATTGTGTTTAGTCAAAAAAAGTGAAAGGTTTTCTTTGACAAAACTTAGTGTTTCCAATATGTAAACGGAAGGAAATGTTAACAATTTTGATAGTTTAAAAACATATTTACAGAGATGATTTCGATGCAGTGAGTAGATTATTCGAACAGCCTTTTTTGAAGTCTAAATAAATGGAGTGCCCGTTGGTTCTCACTGCCCCACACTGGTACTGCATACATTAGGAGTGGCTAAAGCAAACCATAGTATGCTGTTAGAAGGACATCGGTGTTAACTGTCTTTACAAAACTGCGTAAAAGGAAAAGGAATGCTGTAGAGTTTGTGAGGTGCCCCTAAAAAATACTGATTGTAAAATACTTTTGGAAGATAATTAGGCTTTCTAAAAGAACGTTCACAAACATTAGAATGTAACTGATTTTGAGAAGTTACTACTGACTTTTCAAGAGGCTTGGCATTCAGTAATAAATCTGCAAGTTTCAATTTACCTTTAAATTTTAAGTGCAAACCATTCCCCGTGTAAACTCTCGAATCAACGAGTTAAGTGAAACAAACTCAACATTGCTATGTGAAGAAACCTGTTGCTGCATTCTGTTATTAATTACTAGGGCAGCACGATTAAGGTAAGGATTATCATAACTTCGTGGAAGGGCAACAACAATAATTTTCGCAGAGACACCAGCCCTCAAGAGATCACCAAGCCCCGATGCCACTAAGACAAGATGCCACTACAGCACCCATTTACATTGCCATTGTGTTTTTCATTGTCATTTGTGCCACCAATTATAACGACACAGTCAGTGCTAGTCAGGTCCTTTGCTCCGTCTATTACTCCCTCAATTACACCACAGAATCTAGCGTTTGGTTTTACATATCCTAAAACGGAGTGGGTAGAGCAAAGTCTGGCTGTAAGGTGTTCACTAAGGGACCTGCCATGACTGTCGGCAAAAATGTTTACTTGAGGCTTAGACTTAACATAAGTTTGTTGTGATTCACAGCTTAGGTCTCTAAGACCATTCATACCAGGATCAGATACAATTTTACCTTTACTTAAGTTAATATTAGTGCTAGAGCTATCAATATTGCATTCTGAGATTGTTAAAATTTTTTGAGCTGGTTTCTGTTTATGATTCTTTACTCTTTTTGTAGCATGACATTTTTTGTTAGTTACTGATCTTTAGTACTAGGTGGTTTTACCTCCTCGTTGGAAGATGTTAAGTTCTCCTCTTTATTTTGTATGTCTAAAAGAGAAAATCAATTTTTAGACAACAGTCAAAATCAATTTTTAGACAACAGAGAAAATCAATTTTTAGTTAACAGGTTTATCAGACCTGACTTTTTGTTTAGGACTCCTCCTAATAGAACAAATAGAAGGTCCTAAAAATAAGGCATTTAAAATTGCGGTTTTACTAGTTTGACTAAAGCTATTGAAATACAACTTAATGATTGATTCTTCTAGCCAAGAATTTACACTCAGTGACTTACTAGATTTACTTTCTAAATCAGCAATTTTAAACAATAAATAATCATCATTTTCCTTACTGATGGAGCTAAATTTATTTTTTTAAACAGTAATGTCTGAGTCACGTGTGACCAGCAAAGCCTTGAGGCTTTCATTATCTTTAGAAAATTCCGTTTGGAGGGTCTTTAGCTGAACGTTATCATCCAACTCAGACTGCAAAGATTTCAATGTTTTATTTTCAGATTTAACATTATTAACGTTTTCCTTTAACTGAATTTGATTATTTTGTTGTTGTTGAAGATCTCTTTCAACAGATTCCTTCTCTTCAACAACAATATCTTGGATTCTAAAAGAGTCATTAAGTTCGTTCTGTTTTTTGTCTTTGAAAGTATCAAATGCTGCCTTCATTTCTACAAGTTGACTTGAAAGTTCACAGTTCATGTCTGTTAAGTTTCTATTTATTTGGCAGGTTTTATCTACTAAATGAATAAGATATTTTAAGCTATCAGCTACAATTCCTACGTCTACATCAGTGTTATTTGTTAAAATTTGATACAATACCAATTGATTTCGCCTCTAGGCCACTATCCACAGTTGCATCAGTAAATAAATCTGCTTCGATGTTAATCATTTTTAATTTATGTGTATTATAAGTACTCAAATTACCATAACAGTAATAAAAAATAACATATAGATTCAGCAGTTTATCTATTTTCTATTTCTAAAATACAAGTGACAGGTATTTTAAAATTTGGGCTTGGGCTTTTTATTAGTTATGACATTACAGACATACATTACATAGATACAAACAATGTAATAAAACCAGAATGGCTAAAGTTCAACGAAAGTTTTTTACAGCTTCTTGAAGCCCAAAAAAGGAAGTATCAACAGTCAAAAAGGAAATATGAGCGGCCGCCGGCATTCGGTGAGTTCCAGGCATAATTGGGCGAGTCTATCACATGATGTAATCGCCAACAGGCATATTCAGGAGTTGGCCGTCCAATTTTAAAAACAATAAGGCTGCATGAAACTACCGGATGCCTGCCCGCTCCAAGCGAGTACTGCTCCTGTTCTGCAAAGTTTGCTGAGTGTCGTCTACTGTGTTTACACTAAACTTGCTTCCCGCTTTCATCTTCATTTCTCCACAGGTCTTTGCCCACATCTCTTACGATTTGGTCCACGTACCTCAGTCTTGGTCTTCCTCTAGGCCTCGTTGCATTATAGCCCTCAAATATAGTGTTCAAAATTCCATCGTGTCATATTTGAGGGACAACAAGACCAACTCTTCTTTCACAGCTGATTTGCACAAGCTATTCTCTCCTACTCTCCTGAGGACCTCGTCCTTTGTCATTCTATCAATTCACTTTATTTTAAGCATTCGTCTGTCTGTATCACCACATTTCAAACGCCTCCAACGTATCATATTCCTCTGTCCCCAGGGTCCAGGTTTCACAACCATAACAAGCCACACTCCAAACATATATCTTCATTAATCTATTTCTTATTTCAAGACTGATGCTTTTAGATATTAAAATCTTTATCTTCTTATTAAAGGCAGTCTTAATTCTGCTACTTACTTCTATTTTGCTTCGTCCATCTCTACTGATCTTACTTCCTAAATAAGTAAACAAGTCAATTTGTTCTAGTAGCTCATTGTCTTTTTGAATCCTAATTTCCACTTGCTCCTCTTTATCACATGCCATTACTTTTGTTTCTGATTTATTTATCTTCATATTATATTCTTCTCACAATATCGTATTCATTAAATAAGCCTTCTAGGTCTGTTTCACTCTCGGCTTGGACAGCTATATCATCAGTATATCTTAACATATCTATTCTCTGTCAATGTTTTAGTAAAATAATACATCTCCTAAATAAGGATGACATCAATATCCACTGGCTTTTGGGATTGTTGGGCCACATCAGTCTTCAGTTTTCTACCTCAACCATTTTGCCCCTCTCCTAAATATGGATGACATCGAAATTAACTGACTTCTGTTAATGTTGTGATACATCAGTATCTACACTTTAGCTTATATGTAAAACTTGGTAACAATGTATTAAAAATGAATTTGCTTATAGGCAATGATAAGTTTATGATGATAAATTATTTCATATTCTTACTACTTTTTTCAGTATGGTTCCTGAAGAAGTGACAAACTTCTTCGTTGGCCTCGTGACACAGGCAGAGGAATACAGAATAAAAAATCCCGACAAGGCACCAGAGGACTACTTGCAGTTCTTACTAAATTTAAAAAATAAAAACCAAGGTGAGTGGTTACAGGACGATCTTATCATCAACTATATTAGTAATTATTTAATATGCTACTGTACAAAATAAACATAATAATGTTAAAAAGTAAACCGATATTAAATAGTTATGGAGCTTGAGTAAAATGTTATGGTATTAATATGACGCCTTTCGTGTTAAAGTTAAAACTATTGGTGTTTTCTATACCTCAAAGTTTTAGGTACATAGTCAAATTCAAAGTCCAAACATCTTTATTGGCACAGATAAAATCTGCATAATAACGTTAATAATACAATTTATAAAATATATATTAAATTACGGTCACTGATAACAACACCTTTGAACTTAGACCCCTCTGACTACATTTGGATAACTTAATACTGTAAATCAAATAACTGTAAAATAAAATAAATTTATAAATTTACTTACTTAGCAACGTTGGAATAAATACCTAATCGGCGTTGCTAGCACAGTCACTTTGACCAATATGTGAGCCAGAAATGTGTCTTGTTTAAAGTGGAAACTAAAGAAAATATTTTTTAATCAAACAATTCTCATCTTTTCCAACCTTGGCCATGTCAACTACCTCAAAGAACTATTTAAAAAATGTATAATTGTTTAAAACTTTTCACTTAGCTACGATGTACCATTAACAGTAGCAAAAAAAGATCATACTGAGATTGAGAGCTCAGATGTACCAAAAGGGAAGGTGCAGCCCCCCCCCCCCAATATACAATCATCCTCCAATATTAAATAGGACCTAAACCTCATTTGCTGTTTTAATTTTCAACTAATTATAATGATATTTATAAAGTAATAAACTGTACAAATTGTTTATTATACTTTTATATGTATTAAAATGTTTTAAACTTAATATATGCATATATAATCTGTAGTGAATTGCCGTAAGATAAAAACTCCCCAAAATAGACTAAAAATAGAACAATTTTTTAATTTTTAGATGAAATGATTAATTTCAGTTGAACCACAGCTACTTTTTTATGAAAACTATTTAATGAGACATTTTGAGGTAAATTAGAGTATTTTTAGACAAAAGGCTTTCATAATTTACTATACTACTGTAATAATTGTGAGATTACAAATAGAGATGAGAAAATTACCACAGATGTGATCACTTTTCTATCACACCAATATACCATAAATAGTAACAGAATAGTTTTATGTAACTAACATGTCTTGACAATACCAACGGTACCCATAGGCTCAGTTAACACTCTTATATTTTAGTTTCAATTTTTTATAGAGACTAAAATAATGTCTTAATAACGATTGTTAGAAATTATTCTTGAGCTCAAAGTCAATAATCAATGAAGTTAATTAAATAATAATGTAGCCATTAATTATTCATAAAATCTTTACTACCAATACAAGCGTCTCTTTAATCTATCAAACTGATGTTTTCTTTTAATGTATCTAGATACTAAGCAGTTAATTAAAAATAATCTATTTAGTGGGGGCTGGACTGAACAAGTAATTTATAGTGAATTCAATTTTTGTTTTTTACCAATAAGAATTTATTTTTCATAAGACCAATAATATATTATGTTCTCAAATCAAGAAAAAACAAAGTTCTATTATGAACCCTTTAATTAATTTGTTCATTCGGTGTTTTGACAATTTAAAAAATTCATAAGTAAACGCTTAGAGTTGATTGCATAGACCTACTAGTTTTTTTTATTATGTTCTTTTCCGGTTTTGACTGTAAAAAATATTAATCTTAAAAATTACCGTTTCAGGTGATACTATGACTATTAAAGCAAAAACAAAGAACTAAAATAAAACACGGCCCACTTAAACACGAACAATGTGACTGTTATCTAAAGACAGACGAGATGAGGCATGTTTCTTTATAATGCAACAATAAACAATGATGTTGTTTATTGTTGTTAATTGACTGTAATATAGTGATTCACTGAATTGCAACACAATGCGGTTTAAAGCGTCAAAAATATACATTATATTCTATTTAATTACAAGTGTGAAATATAAAATTAAGAAGTATAAACTGGGGAAATTCTAACAAATAAATAAGGTATTTGTTAAGTCCTTTATAAAAATAATGCATTAAAACATTTTTGTATAACATAACCAATTAATTGTTCACTATAAAACTATTCTGTAAAATTCAAACAGAACTGAGACCGGAAAAATACCTACGTAGTTTATATTCACATGAAGCAAACTAACTAGTTCATCAAACCAGAAAAACTTAGTATGGCAAAAACAGTTGGTTAGCATATGCCTATTTATCAAGACAGAGATAAATTACAAGTCGCAGCATAGTGACCGAATCACTTTAACTAACTGGCTAACTACCAGCAATTCCAAATTAAAGACATACCTTATTCCGCCAATATTTATCATTTACTGCCATGGGAGCAACTGAGCAGCAGCACAGCACAAATATGCTGAATGCTGGTCTGATTATTGACATTGAAAAGGGCAACAAAAATTATAAATTATGGGAATATGGTATAAGGATATTCCAGTTTTGAAAGACGATTCGTAAAAGATGTATTTTCAACCTGTATATTCACTACAGCCTGTATTTAGATATTCAATCGGCTGACACAAAACGAGGGACCAAGTGCAGAGTTTATCTGTGGTCAAATATGCGTACCAACCTCTGCCCATGGCAGAAGTGTAATGAAAGCTTTATAAATTTTAAAGATACATTTCAAGATACAGTGGTTTATTTTGTCATTATTAAAACGATGTTGAAAACAAAATAATATTTTATATCCAATATTGAATTTCATAAATCTATCCTGAAACGTTTACTAAAAATATTTAGTGTTCCCCCTTGTTCCATTGGCGGTCCTGAGTAAATGGAGTGCTCACTGTTGTCACGTGACCTCTGTGCAGTATGTACACGTTGTGAATAGTTCTTTGATGTCATAAACCCCGTAAGCTTAGAAGAATAATGATTACATCAACTGCTTGCTTAAAAATTAGCGGCAATTTTTAGTATTTCCATTATCTAACTATGTATAATAATGCCCAATTCTTCCTAGTAAAATTTCTACTTCTCTAACGTCTTTATTAAATATTAAAACTGTATTACTGTATTTATTTTGTACTAGTACAGTTACTAATAATTATTTAATAAGATGTTGATAATTTTTTTAAAATTAGCATCTAAAATATATTTAATATCATTTACTATAGAAAGAAAAAGAATGTCCAATTCACCCTGTAGACGCTGCTAATTGAGGGTGAATAGTTTCAATTACGTGTTGCGATGACTGTTTAACGTACTATAAGCTTAGATATCAGTCACTTCAGCATGTTCTGAATATAGACAGGGATTTATAAAGAGAGACGGAAAGAAGGAGACCACTGGCGCTATCTGTGAAGACATAACAAGAACTAAATGTCTGGGAAAAATAAACCAGCTTCACGAGATGATGTGATTCTTCTTGTTTAAAGTCAAAGGTGATTTTTATAAAACAGATAATTAGGTTTGTTGTAGTTAGAGAGGAAAGTAAACTGTTTTCCATTTCAGGGTTCACGATCGATGACGTTGTGGCTCAGAGTTTGACGTTTTTCACTGATGGATTCGAAACAACCTCAGTGATTGCCAGTTTTGTCATTTACGAACTGACAGTAAACCCTGACATCCAGGAGGCCGTGAGACGGGAAGTAAAGGCTTTGGAGTCATTTAGTTATGAAACAATTATATCCCTGGATCTGCTTCATAGAGTTATTAAAGGTAATATATACAACACAACTTATATTCACGAACTGACAGTAAATCCTGAAATCCAGGAGGCCGTGAGATGGGAGGTCAAGGCCATGGAGTCATTTACTATGACAACATTGTATCCCTGGATCTGCTTGATAGAATTATTGAAGGTAATATATATTTACAAACTGACAGTAAACCCTGACATCCACGAGGCCGTGAGACTGGAGGTGCCATGATTTCTTTATTCTTATTTATCTCAAGCATTCTAATGCCTAACCTAAAATATATTGCCATACGTTTGAATAAAATGTTACCTATATGACGTTTCCCGTACAATCAAGCCTATTTTTATCGGGAAAAAATGATTTGAAATATATAAAGACATTAATTAACGTATTTTTAAATAATTAGTACGTTATTTGACTATTTCATGTACACAGCTACACATATTTGTTCATGTATTAGTGTACAATTTCTTTATGATTTGAGCAGAAAGTCTGTCATCTAAATTTTTTAACTTATCGGAAAGTACTTTACATTTTGTGGTAGTAAGTGAATAGCATGCGAAACAGAGAATAAATTAACAGAGGTCGTATAAATGGTGCACTAACTGTGTGTTAGGTTAGGACGTTGACAGTCCATTCCCTATAAATATTCAAGGATAAATGTAGTCATTATTACTTTAGATTTATCATTATGTATATTAACTATTGTAATCTATTAATAACTTTAATAGATTACAATCTGGGCGTGCGCTGCTGCCATAAGTAAGCATCCTGTGTTTATTTTTCTTTGACCTGTACTATATAGGTTCATACCTTTCAAGCATGTTTTCAAAGTTTTAATTAAGGACTTAAAATGTATAATTTACAATAGTACATTTTACAAATTAAATAATAACTATATAAATACTACATATCTAATATACTAATTACTCTGATGTATGGAAAGTTTATTTACCGGAATATAGTTCTAGTTGTATTTTACTATACAATTGTTTTATTTTAATAACTATTTAGAATATTGTTTTAAAAATACAAAATTGATTTAGTATTTTTAAAAAAATTGTTGGTTTTAGAAACACTGCGCAAGTACGGTACCTTCGCTCTGATGAAGGTCTGCACCAAGGATCACGTCCTGCAGGCGGAAGGACACTCGTATCCTGTACGGAAAGGACAACATGTATGATAGTAAATTTAAGTTTGGAACTTTTTAAGTTCACTTATGAATAAATAAATTTATTTCCAACTAATACTGACAATTATCCATTTACATAGTACTTATTTGGAAATTAACTGGCCACTATATCGAGTTATTTGAGCAATTTGAGTAAAGAAAAAAAATATATTTAAAAAACATAGCATTAATTAATTGAGTCTAATTAATTAATACATATCATTGCATAATAGAAGACACACAATCGCCAACTGCAGTGTTTACATTCCTGAAAATATAATTTAATTAAAGTATAACAGTAATCTAAAACTATAAACACAAATAATTCAAAAACGTGAACAAGAGAGTTGTACATGTGTTTTATGACAGTGGCTTCTAGTCAAGAACAAAATAAAAAAAATTATTTTATGTTATATCAATATTAAAATTCCTGAAAATATAATTCAATTAAAGTATAAAAATAATCTAAAACTATAGACACAAATAATTCAAAAACGTGAACAAGAGATTTGTACATGTGCTTTATGACAGTGGCTTCTAGTCAAGAACAAAATAAACAAATAATTTTATGTTATATCAATATTAAAATAGCTTAGCCTACGTCTTGTTGCAGTGAAAGCCAATTAGTTGAATTTTTACAAAAAGTTTTCAAATTAACTGCATTTTTAATATCAAGTGGAAGAAAATTAAAAAATGTTGGTGCTAAGTAGGCAAGTAAGCGTTTAAAAATGGCTTTGTTACTTTTGGTAGTCTGTAATTTTTGTTCTGTATAAATCTTGTCGTGTAGTATAAATAAGTATTCCTTATGTTTCCACTTGATTTATTTGTAAGTTATTTGTAATCAAATACTTAATGGATTTTTATTTACAGTTTCTACGTAAACTGAATTAATAAGTTATAACTTTGAAAAAACTTCAAATATTACTAAGTAAAAGTACGATGAATATACGAAATAAAATTACCAAACACTCATGGAAATAGTCATGGCCACTGGCTTTAACTTACAAAAGAGGGTTACTCAGAATAAAAAAATTTGGTACCATATGTTTGAGTTAAGATTAAGCTTTATTAGTTTAACACCCCTGGCCACTAAACTTTGTTCTCTGAAAATATAACTACAACTCTTCCGATAAACCAATTTTAAGGCAATAAGTAATTTTTACACCATGTCCTTCTCTAGAATTTTACAAAATGTCCTTTAATTAGTTTTATTTTTGTTTTCTGTATGGTTACGATAATTTTAACTGTTGCAGGACAAACATTTCACCTTGAATCGATGTTACATATAAATCGAAATAACACTAGCACATGTCGAGAAAGTCCAGTTAGTTGTTATCTGCATACTAACTGACTATTTGCCTTTTATTAATTTAAAAATATCCGATGTTTTCTAGGTAATTCTTCCCATCTATGCTATTCACCGTGATCCAAAGCACTACCCTGATCCGGACAAGTTTGACCCTGACAGATTCTTACCTGATGTAGCCAAAAGCAGACATCCCATGTCATTCTTAGGGTTTGGAGGAGGTCCTCGCATGTGCATCGGTACGAATAACCAATTTTTCACATCAATTTTATTACAGTTATTTTTAAATTGTTAATTAGATTTGTCAATTTTATTTTTGCTTTTGTTAGTGGAGTCTTTATTTCATCTCTATTTATTGTAATTTATTTTTTGGGACTTAAAAACTACAACGTTCATGTTTAATAGGTTGGTTTAAGTTTAAAAACTACAATTTTTTTTCTTTATGAGACAAGTAATAAAATAAATTTGTTTTTTTATTGATTTTAAAAACCTGTATAAGAAGTTGTTGTAACAAGGGAACTGTTTTGGTTCACGAAAAACCCAAAACAAGTTCAATATATATCAAGAATTCAGTCCATAAGATTATCGTATTCCAACACTTTAAGTTTCATTTGATAAGCGAATAACTATTATATTTGGAGCATAAGTTGTTTGTTGTACAAAATATGTACATTTATAGTGTTTTTACAGACTAACATGTGAAACCTTAAATGTGATTTTGGACAGTTTTAAGTTTACAAAATAATAATTTCAACTGGTCCATTAGAATGGACCTTTCATAATAATACAATGTTCACTATAACTTATAATAATAATAAACAATAGCTGTACAGTTGAAATCTCCTGGTACTTATTCACAGCAAGGCCCAAATAAATTCTTAGAAATAGTTTTGAGTGAACATATGAAAATAAAATATTTCACGAATGTTATGTTTGACATAGCTTTTGATAGCGTAGAATACGTGAACAGAAAAAACACAAAATTTGTTTAATTTAACGAAGTCGTGTTTTGTGGACCTACACCATAGCCCAATACTAGTAAAACTGTTGTCACCCTTTGTTTCAAGGATCAACACATAGTATCAAAATAACATAATTAATTGTTAGTATGATTTGTTGTGAAATGATTGTTGTAGTAAATGATGTCACTGGCCTGACAATGGTAAAGTTGTTTCATCTTTTACCTTTTATAAACATGAACGAATCATGTTTGGAAATGGTAGGTTTGTGTAATGCCCGCAGACATCGCTGTGTTCTTGTTGGGTGGCTTGTTGTATGAGTAAGTCACACCCAAACAAGTAAAATGTGTTCACTTTTTATTTGTGAATGTGAATTTTCTTCCTAATTACTCCTGTTTTTGCCTCACACTATCTAAAAGACATATATGTTGTTGCAGGAAACAGGTTTGCCACTACACAGTTAAAGGTGCTTATTGCCCATACACTATCCAACTTCCGTTTCCTCAAGTGTGACAAAACTGATGAAAGAATTACACTATCTCCTTTACAGATAATGCCAGTATCTGAAAGTGGATTGTGGTGTAGGTTCGAAAAGCTGTGAAGAAAATTGTTTTTAAATCAAAACAATGCATTATTCAACTAGTACTATGTTTTGTTGATTTATGTAAACATGTTACTTTGTATTGATAATTATTTATGTGGTAACTGATATGGTGATGGTGACTAATAATTCAGTATTATAGTTGTGGGAGTTCTGTACTGTTTGTAGATGGACGACAGGAAATACATACTGTTAGATGTACGTTCTTTTTTATATGTAAACTTCAATATGCAGTGTAATGTGATTCTTACCAATATATTCAAAACCTACATATTGTATATGTCTGAAGTGTAGTCAATTTTATGAATTACAAACACATCATTTTCATATTTATTTACCTGTTACATTCATTCTCCCAACGCCTACTCATAAAATGTTTACTTGTTTTCTTAGTAGTTTTGGACTACATTATTTACTCATAGAGTACATTTCAATCCCTCATAATAATTGTTATTGCCATTAAAGTGGGGGCTAACTAAGAAAATAGTTTAGTAAGACTTAAAAAAAAAAAAAAAAAAAAACAAACACACTTCAAAATGGCAATGGTTTTTTTCTTTATGATATTCATTGCAATAATAAGATAAAAATTTGTATATTTTATTTGCCTATTTCCTTCTTTACGAATCAATGTACACATACTGTCTTTTTCTAGATGGTATTTATACACCTTATTTCAGAAAGTTCGTATATCTCTATATGGTAAGGTGTTATCGTTGCTAGTATAAAAATATGTATGACACTTTAAACTATAAATAAAATAGGGAACATTTTATCAAGCTAGATACATGCTTGTTAAACTAAGATTCTCTACACATTTCATGCTTACAGTTGGTATCCATCTGTTTTAGCTCTTTTTATGATAGAGTTATCAAAGTAAATAATCTAATTGCAGCCACTTAAGACAGATAGGTGGGATGACACTTGACATGGTTTGACAGTTTTGTATACGTATGATACATATATATTTAGACATAGATATCTCCAAATTGGGGCTCAAAGGCCCGCTGGTAGAGTGATTTTATGATATAAAAGATGAAGGGCACTTGAAAGCCAAGCCCCTCATCATAGACAGCATTCCAATGTGAGGCCGAAATCCGAGCCTCATACTGGATGTGATAAGTAGAGTCGATCAACATGGGTAGTCCTTGACTTTGTAGGATAGCCCGTGACCAACTTAAATTAACCACTCGTGATCAATTTCGGTAGCACCAGTGATCAATTTGGGTAGCGTACAACGTGAGTTAAAATACAAATTAGTGTCTTGTTACTAATTAAACATTAAATAAAACAAAGCCGTCATTGTAGGTCGTAGTCCCGCCGAGCGCTGCTAGTGGTCTACATAAATTTAGCAATATAAATGGTAAATTTAACTTTATAATATGACTTTTATATCAATGCTACAATATGTTATTAGGACATGTGTTTTTTAAATATATATTTGTTATATTAAAGTAGTAACGCGTGGTTTTTAAATATTTTTACTCCAAAGTTTGTATCCCACATAGACAGCTTGATGTATACATAGAATTACGATTCGGGTCCCCGAAAATCGGATTAACTCTGTCATCTCACTGTGATGAAGGGTTGTTTAGGTTTACATTCCATATATCTTCCATCAAAGGATAAGGGTTTGTTAAACGCAAAGATTTCACAGTGAACAACTTAAAAGGTATATAATAAAATCACAGCTTACGTAGTCTTTTAAACAACAATAATAAACATTTAAGCTGTATTAGTTTTTATAATTTTTGATTAAAAATTAGTAAAAATAATGATTAAGAAGCGTGGTTAAATTTCAAAATATTTGTACAAGGATATCATAAAAATAATAACTTTTATTTCTTGTAACAATTATACCGTCACAAATTTGGTCTCTGAATTGAAACTGGTCAACTTACCAACCCTACAAATAAAAACGTTAAAGAAAATTATCCATTTAGAAAAGTAGACAGGTTTATATTGCCTGGATTTTGTAAGGGAAAAACTCACTTGATTAAATTGTACAAACATATTAAACAATAGGCTTTAACGGAAAATTTGTTAAATTTTAAAACCTGTCCTACTGCTTCAAGCACCCCACTGTTGTTTGGTTACTTTCATATAGCGGTTACGATTAAAGTGACTGATCACCTAATGTTGTCAACTATAACATTATTATTGTACAATTATTGCACTTCTCAAATTATTCAACTTCACTCATTTTTTCCGTTAAACTTATAATAAATGTTATTGTTTTTATTGTATTTTTTTTCATTTTAAAGTTTCAATAGTGTTACAATAATGTATTTATAGGATATGTTAATGTAAGTGTCCTAACTGAATAGAAATAACTTATATAACAAATAAAATTACAATTAATATAATGATTTGAAATGTATTGTTTATTTTGTGTTTTATTTTTAGAAATTTTTATGCTTGGTATATTATTATTAATTTAGTATTGCTTTATATTTCACTACGTATTCTATTTCTGGTTATACATTATGAGTTTAAATGTTAAGCACCGACGCCAAGAGCGTATGTTATCTTTACTTATTTACCAAATTAAAAAATAAAAACGAATTCAATATGTTAACTATCTTAGTAAAATAAAATCCAGAAACGTAAAGCCCTTTTCTGCATATAAAGTATAACAGTATACAGTTATCGGGCCCGTCAGGGGAGCTTTAAATAAAGTTAACGACCATAAACTAACAAACTCCCTGTAGTGGTGGCTTAGGCTAATGTAACCAACGATGCGGGATAAGCCTTAGGAAATCCCCAACATCAGGGCAATAATTTCATAATGTATAAGTTGACGGTCCAGACATTTTCCAGTCAGAAATCGTTGTATTTATACTTACTATTAGAATAATGTTTATCTCTAATCGGTTTTTTAATTAGCATAATACGTGTTGGTACATATACAGTACAAGTAAACGTCACACAACACACATTTATTACAATATAAGCACAAAATGCACAGATATATTAAAATACAATTACAAAATGCACGAATATTATGGTGATCGATTTCGGTGAACCACGCTCACCTTCCTCAGACCAGAGGGATTCACAAAAGAAATGAATCTCTAATTCACGCATTTTCAATTGAAACTGGAGAGTATTTATTTATAAAATGCTTCTTTTGGCCTATATAGAATACATTTTTTTCTGCATTTATTGCCTATAAATATTCATTTTAACTAGCTTTCAAATAATCGTGAAGAGCTTCATAATCTGCTGCACATGTACGCCATCCTCGGTCGTTTCCTTCCCTCAACAGATCTTTCTGCTATTGTTCCCATAATGTCTTCTTGTCTGAATGTGCCTCCGTAGAGATCTAGTTTCTTTTTACTGTTCTTAGCAACTCTTCGTTGATAACTTTATCTCTGTCTTTTTAGTTTGTGCTAGTTATACAGAAATGAAGAGGAAAGCAGACAGAAGAGAGGAATGGCGAGCCGCTGCAAACCAACCTAAGGTTGAGCACTAAAGAAGAAGAAGCCGACACCGGGCAAAGATTAAATGTGTTCCAACGTATGTGATGTCTCTAGGTGGCCGTTGACAGCTCTTTAACTATCTTAATGACCGTGGGACAAAACTATATTCCGAATAAAATAACTTTGATACTGGTGGAACGGCCACGCGATGCTGGTCTGAAATGACAACACTCTTGAGATTTAATCTGTTGCCAAACTTAAAATAAGTAAACAATAATTTTCAATTTAATTGTATAGTGTTGACCATGTTATATTCTTTAAGAAAAAAATATGCTGTAGATTTTGCTTTAACTAATTTGCTTTTTATAGTGATATTTATGTTTAAGAACACGACTGTGAAATTGCGCGTGAGTCGTCTTTAACCTGTCACAGGAACGAGAACTATGATTAGAAAATTATTTCTTGTAAATTTATAACAGTATGGTTCTTTATGATTAGTTTGATGTAAAACTAATTTTAATCATTCAAACAAGTTAATGAGGAATTCATTTTTTGTAACCCCTTGCAAACGCGGTAACGACAAACGCTAGAAAACATTTCTTTAAACCTAAATTAATTGTGTTATTTAAGTGACACCAAAATCATACTTTCGTATCAAATAAATTTTTCTTAAACTAGGAAGAAAGTTTTAGTAGTTTTCAAAATCTAGATTGTCAACAAGGCGGCGGTGGTACACACGCTCGTTGTACAGTCATTGGCTCAGCAGTCAGCTCTGCCCTCTTCTATTGCAAACACAAGGCATTCTTGTCAATTACTAATAGAATATTAACTAAAATTTGAAAGAGCCTAAATATTAGTATTGTACTTAACACTAATAATTATATTTACACTGAATCCTATAACATTATAGCCGCATCTAAACGAAAAAACTTGTAATAGTTCTAAAATTGAATAAATGTAATAAAAATAAACTTTTGAATAAAATATAGCTAGCACTGTTAAACCAATTAAGAACTGAACACGAGCACACCAAAAAGTCAACTAACTCCTCTTATTTATTATTGGTTAAACATTTCTTATTTAGAAATATCGTCCATGTATTATTGTGAAGATTACTTTAAGCTTGACTGGAATTTCCGGTATAAACTTTTTCTTGAGCGTAGATTTAGCGTAGATTACGCGTACGACACCGCCTAGATTTAAACGAATTATGAGTTTACTTCATCAACCCTTCATTATTTTTCTACATGTTTTATTAGTGTCACAGTATTATTTTAGTAATACATAAATGGCACAGTTAATGTTTGCTAAAAGAAATTTTGTGTAGCGTTTGTCGTTTCAGACTCTGCAAAAAATAAATGTTCTCATTAATTTTTTTAAATATTTTTATTTATTCTCAAGACGCCGATCGTCAAGTATGGGCGAATATGGATTTCAAATGAGTGTGATGAGTGTAGATGAGCGAATGTAGTCATTTTTATAAACTAAGGCCGACTATTCCTTAGAAAGTGTAATTAATTAATAGCCCAATGACAAATGAACAGCCGGTGGTTACCAGTTGATCCTTCTCAAAATGTGTTATGACTATGATGGGATCGAACTGAGAACCTTTAGCACAGTTAACACAAATTAATTCTTTTGAATTATTAAATGAGGATTACACCAAACTAATCACCATGAAGCAAACTGCCATCCATCCACAATAAATTATTTTGCTATCATAATTATTTTAAATTAATTATTGTAATAAGTAATACAGTGACAGGTTAAAGACGACTCACGCGCAATTTCACTCATAAAAAACGTGTTCTTAAACACAAATATCACAGTAAAAAGCAAATTCGTTCTAGCAAAATCTGCAGCATAATTGTTTCTTAAAGAATATAACATGGTGGACAGTACACAATTAGTTTTAGAATTATTGCTTATTTATTTTAAGTTTGACAGCAAATTAAAACTCAGAGTTTTGTCATTTCAGACCAGCTGCGCGTGGCCGTTTTGCCAGTACCAAAGTTATTTTATTCGGACTAAACATATGTCCTAACGTATATCATGTCTCTCGGTTATTTATATTATTTATTGATTCCTCTAATATCGTAACTATTATAGTCCTGTAACCAAAATACTTTCATACTAAATGTACGAATCATAAATATGTATAAAAAGTGTATCTGTAATTTGGAGAGCAAAGTTTTAATTTCGAAGATTTAATGTGGTTTTGTTGCAAAAAATATTGCCAATATCAGATACAATGATTAAAAAAAGTGGAATACGAGTCGCTAACTCATGGAACAACCCACAAACGACCTACACAGTAAATATATTCAACGGAATTTCACAACTTTTAAAGTGGAAAGAGTACTGAAGTTTTAAATAGAAACCATCAAAACGTTATCAAATATAATGAAAAAGACTTAAAGTTGTTAATATTATTTAGAAAAAAAACTGAGTTATATTTATTCTTAAAAACGCCGTTAGTAAATAACTCAAATGTAATCTTACGGATGTAATTCAAAATACAACACGACCTTTAAGAAGTGGCACACCACGGAGATTAGCAAAGTGTAAACAAAAATTAATACCAATAAGACTTGAGAGGTGCAACTACTAATACATTACGCAAGCATGAAGACGAACAAAAAAGGCCCTATTTCGTAACCGAAGGTGGACCTAGAATCAAATGTTCAAATGTCTTTTAAATTTAGGATTTAGTATCTGAAAGAACCAAAACAACGAATTGCTCTAATAAACTCGATCATAAAAGAAGCGACCACTCCATGTTAGCCAAAGTCATAGAAATCCGTACCATCAGCATTATCGAAAAAACTCTTGTAACAAAGAAATTATACTCAAATTTCACCAGAATTAACAGTTAATTTTTGAGTAGAGGGCAACGAGGTTTATTAATTATAAATGTATACAACGGAATTTCGTATGTCATCCATACTTCCTTCGTGCAATGATGGAGAATGTTCGGTCATCCATTTTTACCATGATCCTAAAATATACATCTGTCATATAAAATAATACGATTAAAAAAGTTAATACCATGCCCATACTTAATATTTATAGGCTTCCCCTATAAAACATACTATAGATTGGATGCATGTACCCCCTCAAAAATACCTGGTGTTTTTAAAAAAAAGCTAGGTTACTCTCGTAATTGCCTTAATGTATATCTGTCAGCACCTCTTCCTATGGTATAATATAAACAAGCTACATCTATAACTATTTAAGCAGTCTCAAAACAACTTGAGTTCGACTTACCATAATATTGACATTATCGTTAACTCAGGCCTCATAATTGCCAACTGCAACAATAAAATTAGTAGTTAGTGTTCGTGTAGAGACGTCCTCACATGAAGTAACGTACATTAAGGTTACCACTCTGTCATTATCCCACCTTCAACAATGACATTATCGTTAACTTGGGCCTCATTATTGCCATCTACAACAATGTCACTAATAACTAATGATCTTGTACAGAAGTCCTCACATGAAGTAACGTACATTAAGGTTACCACCCTGTCATTATCCTACCTTCAACAATGACATTATCGTTAAATTGGGCCTCATTATTGCCATCTACAACAATGACACTAGTAACTAATGATCCCCTACAGAAGTCCTCACATGAAGTAACGTACATTAAGGTTACCACCCTGTCATTATCCTACCTTCAACGATGACATTATCGTTAACTTGGGCCTCATTATTGCAATCTACAACAATGTCACTAATAACTAATGATCTTCTACAGAAGTCCTCACATGAAGTAACGTACATTAAGGTTACCACCCTGTCATTATCCTACCTTCAACAATGACATTATCGTTAAATTGGGCCTCATTATTGCCATCTACAACAATGACACTAGTAACTAATGATCCCCTACAGAAGTCCTCACATGAAGTAACGTACATTAAGGTTACCACCCTGTCATTATCCTACCTTCAACAATT
This sequence comes from Stictocephala bisonia, assembly GCA_035578905.1. NCBI lineage: Eukaryota > Metazoa > Arthropoda > Insecta > Hemiptera > Membracidae > Stictocephala > Stictocephala bisonia. The sequence continues at coordinate 262,238 of JAQJVL010000761.1, read as the reverse complement.
ACATTATCGTTAACATGGGCCTCATTATTGCCATCTACAACAATGACACTAGTAACTAATATCCTGTATCGAAGTTCTCACATGAAGTAACGTACATTAAGGTTACCACTCTGTCATTATCCTACCTTCAACAATTACATTGTCGTTAACTTGGGCCTCATTATTGCCATCTACAACAATGACACTAGTAACTAATGATCCTGTACAGAAGTCCTCACATGAAGTAACGTACATTAAGGTTACCACCCTGTTATTATCCTACCTTCAACAATGACATAATCGTTAACTTGGCCCTCATTATTGCCATCAACAACAATGACATTAGTAACTAATGATCCTGTACAGAAGTCCTCACATGAAGTAACGTACATTAAGGTTACCACTTTGTCATTATCCCACCTTCAACAATGACATTATCGTTAACTTGGGCCTCATTATTGCCACCTACAACAATGACACTAGTAACTAATGATCCTGTACAGAATTTCTCACATGAAGTAACGTACATTAAGGTTACCACCCTGTCATTATCCTACCTTCAACAATGACATTATCGTTAACTTGGGCCTCATTGTTGCCGTCTACAGCAATGACACTTGTAACTAATATCCTGTATAGAAGTTCTCACATGAAGTAACGTACATTAAGGTTACCACCCTGTCATTATCCTACCTTCAACAATGACACTATCGTTAACTTGGGCCTCATTATTGCCACCTACAACAATGACACTAGTAACTAATGATCCTGTACAGAAGTCCTCACATGAAGTAACGTACATTAAGGTTAGCACCCTGTCATTATCCTACCTTCAACAATGACATTATCGTTAACTCATTATTGCCACCTACAACAATGACACTAGTAACTAATGATCCTGTACAGAAGTCCTCACATGAAGTAACGTACATTAAGGTTACCACCCTGTCATTATCCTACCTTCAAAAATGACACTATCGTTAACTTGGGCCTCATTATTGCCATCTACAACAATGACACTAGTAACTAATGATCCTCTACAGAAGTTCTCACATGAAGTAACGTACATTAAGGTTACCACCCTGTCATTATCCTACTTTCAAAAATGACACTATCGTTAACTTGGGCCTCATTATTGCCATCTACAACAATGACACTAGTAACTAATAATCCTGTACAGAAGTTCTCACATGAAGTAACTTACATTAAGGTTACCACCCTGTCATTATCCTACCTTCAACAATGACATTATCGTTAACTTGGGCCTCATTATTGCCATCTACAACAATGACACTAGTAACTAATGATCCTCTACAGAAGTTCTCACATGAAGTAACGTACATTAAGGTTACCACCCTGTCATTATCCTACCTCCAACAATGACATTATCGTTAACTTGGGCCTCATTATTGCCATCTACAACAATGACATTAGGAACTAATGATCCTGTACAGAAGTCCTCACATGAAGTAACGTACATTAAGGTTACCACCCTGTCAATATCCCACCTTCAACAATGACATTATCGTTAACTTGGGCCTCATTATTGCCACCTACATTAATGACACTAGTAACTAATGATCCTGTACAGAAGTTCTCACATGAAGTAACGTACATTGAGGTTACCACACTGTCATTATTCTACCTTCAACAATGACATTATCGTTAACTTGGGCCTCATTATTGCCATCTACAACAATGACACTAGTAACTAATATCCTGTAGAGAAGTTCTCACATGAAGTAACTTACATTAAGGTTACCACCCTGTCATTATCCTACCTTCAACAATGACATTATCGTTAAATTGGGCCTCATTATTGCCATCTACAACAATGACACTAGTAACTAATGATCCTCTACAGAAGTTCTCACATGAAGTAACGTACATTAAGGTTACCACCCTGTCATTATCCTACCTCCAACAATGACATTATCGTTAACTTGGGCCTCATTATTGCCATCTACAACAATGACATTAGGAACTAATGATCCTGTACAGAAGTCCTCACATGAAGTAACGTACATTAAGGTTACCACCCTGTCAATATCCCACCTTTAACAATGACATTATCGTTAACTTGGGCCTCATTATTGCCACCTACATTAATGACACTAGTAACTAATGATCCTGTACAGAAGTTCTCACATGAAGTAACGTACATTGAGGTTACCACACTGTCATTATTCTACCTTCAACAATGACATTATCGTTAACTTGGGCCTCATTATTGCCATCTACAACAATGACACTAGTAACTAATATCCTGTAGAGAAGTTCTCACATGAAGTAACGTACATTAAGGTTACCACCCTGTTATTATCCTACCTTCAACAATGACATTATCGTTAACTTGGGCCTCATTATTGCCATCTACAACAATGACACTAGTAACTAATGATCCTGTACAGAAGTCCTCACATGAAGTAACGTACATTAAGGTTACTACCCTGTCATTATCCCACCTTCAACAATGACATTATCGTTAACGGGCCTCATTATTGCCACCTACAACAATGACACTAGTAACTAATGATCCTGTACAGAAGTCCTCACATGAAGTAACGTACATTAAGGTTACCACCCTGTCATTATCCCACCTTCAACAATTACATTATCGTTAATTTGGGCCTCATTATTGCCATCTACAACAATGTCACTAATAACTAATGATCTTCTACAGAAGTCCTCACATGAAGTAACGTACATTAAGGTTACCACCCTGTCATTATCCTACCTTCAACAATGACATTATCGTTAACTTGGGCCTCATTATTGCCATCTACAACAATGACACTAGTAACTAATGATCCCCTACAGAAGTCCTCACATGAAGTAACGTACATTAAGGTTACCACCCTGTCATTATCCTACCTTCAACAATTACATTATCGTTAACATGGGCCTCATTATTGCCATCTACAACAATGACACTAGTAACTAATATCCTGTATCGAAGTTCTCACATGAAGTAACGTACATTAAGGTTACCACTCTGTCATTATCCTACCTTCAACAATTACATTGTCGTTAACTTGGGCCTCATTATTGCCATCTACAACAATGACACTAGTAACTAATGATCCTGTACAGAAGTCCTCACATGAAGTAACGTACATTAAGGTTACCACCCTGTTATTATCCTACCTTCAACAATGACATAATCGTTAACTTGGCCCTCATTATTGCCATCAACAACAATGACATTAGTAACTAATGATCCTGTACAGAAGTCCTCACATGAAGTAACGTACATTAAGGTTACCACTTTGTCATTATCCCACCTTCAACAATGACATTATCGTTAACTTGGGCCTCATTATTGCCACCTACAACAATGACACTAGTAACTAATGATCCTGTACAGAATTTCTCACATGAAGTAACGTACATTAAGGTTACCACCCTGTCATTATCCTACCTTCAACAATGACATTATCGTTAACTTGGGCCTCATTGTTGCCGTCTACAGCAATGACACTTGTAACTAATATCCTGTATAGAAGTTCTCACATGAAGTAACGTACATTAAGGTTACCACCCTGTCATTATCCTACCTTCAACAATGACACTATCGTTAACTTGGGCCTCATTATTGCCACCTACAACAATGACACTAGTAACTAATGATCCTGTACAGAAGTCCTCACATGAAGTAACGTACATTAAGGTTAGCACCCTGTCATTATCCTACCTTCAACAATGACATTATCGTTAACTCATTATTGCCACCTACAACAATGACACTAGTAACTAATGATCCTGTACAGAAGTCCTCACATGAAGTAACGTACATTAAGGTTACCACCCTGTCATTATCCTACCTTCAAAAATGACACTATCGTTAACTTGGGCCTCATTATTGCCATCTACAACAATGACACTAGTAACTAATGATCCTCTACAGAAGTTCTCACATGAAGTAACGTACATTAAGGTTACCACCCTGTCATTATCCTACTTTCAAAAATGACACTATCGTTAACTTGGGCCTCATTATTGCCATCTACAACAATGACACTAGTAACTAATAATCCTGTACAGAAGTTCTCACATGAAGTAACTTACATTAAGGTTACCACCCTGTCATTATCCTACCTTCAACAATGACATTATCGTTAACTTGGGCCTCATTATTGCCATCTACAACAATGACACTAGTAACTAATGATCCTCTACAGAAGTTCTCACATGAAGTAACGTACATTAAGGTTACCACCCTGTCATTATCCTACCTCCAACAATGACATTATCGTTAACTTGGGCCTCATTATTGCCATCTACAACAATGATATTAGGAACTAATGATCCTGTACAGAAGTCCTCACATGAAGTAACGTACATTAAGGTTACCACCCTGTCAATATCCCACCTTCAACAATGACATTATCGTTAACTTGGGCCTCATTATTGCCACCTACATTAATGACACTAGTAACTAATGATCCTGTACAGAAGTTCTCACATGAAGTAACGTACATTGAGGTTACCACACTGTCATTATTCTACCTTCAACAATGACATTATCGTTAACTTGGGCCTCATTATTGCCATCTACAACAATGACACTAGTAACTAATATCCTGTAGAGAAGTTCTCACATGAAGTAACTTACATTAAGGTTACCACCCTGTCATTATCCTACCTTCAACAATGACATTATCGTTAACTTGGGCCTCATTATTGCCATCTACAACAATGACACTAGTAACTAATGATCCTCTACAGAAGTTCTCACATGAAGTAACGTACATTAAGGTTACCACCCTGTCATTATCCTACCTCCAACAATGACATTATCGTTAACTTGGGCCTCATTATTGCCATCTACAACAATGACATTAGGAACTAATGATCCTGTACAGAAGTCCTCACATGAAGTAACGTACATTAAGGTTACCACCCTGTCAATATCCCACCTTTAACAATGACATTATCGTTAACTTGGGCCTCATTATTGCCACCTACATTAATGACACTAGTAACTAATGATCCTGTACAGAAGTTCTCACATGAAGTAACGTACATTGAGGTTACCACACTGTCATTATTCTACCTTCAACAATGACATTATCGTTAACTTGGGCCTCATTATTGCCATCTACAACAATGACACTAGTAACTAATATCCTGTAGAGAAGTTCTCACATGAAGTAACGTACATTAAGGTTACCACCCTGTTATTATCCTACCTTCAACAATGACATTATCGTTAACTTGGGCCTCATTATTGCCATCTACAACAATGACACTAGTAACTAATGATCCTGTACAGAAGTCCTCACATGAAGTAACGTACATTAAGGTTACCACCCTGTCATTATCCCACCTTCAACAATGACATTATCGTTAACGGGCCTCATTATTGCCACCTACAACAATGACACTAGTAACTAATGATCCTGTACAGAAGTCCTCACATGAAGTAACGTACATTAAGGTTACCACCCTGTCATTATCCCACCTTCAACAATTACATTATCGTTAATTTGGGCCTCATTATTGCCATCTACAACAATGACACTAGTAACTAATATCCTGTAGAGAAGTTCTCACATGAAGTAACGTACATTAAGGTTACCACCCTGTCATTATCCTACCTTCAACAATGACACTATCGTTAACTTGGGCCTCATTATTGCCACCTACAACAATGACACTAGTAACTAATGATCCTGTACAGAAGTTCTCACATGAAGTAACGTACATTAAGGTTACCACCCTGTCATTATCCCACCTTCAACAATGACATTGTCATTAAATTGGACCTCATTATGGCATCTACCACAATAATAATAATGACATTATGGTCTTCATAAAATTACAATAACAGTATTTATCGTCTATCTTCTAGTGGTAAATTTAATCAGAATTTAGAATTTAGTACTTTTGCTACTTAATATTAGTAACTATACACTTCTCTGCAATATGTTAGCAAAATTATAAAAACTGAAATGCAATGCCACAATGAAATGAAATAACACGTAATGATTAAAAATGAACCTAAAACCTAACTTAAAACACTGGAAAGTGTAAAATTTCTGATGAAATGAGAAAAACGGATTTGTAAACATCCTATTTGGTAGGGATAAGCTGACGAATCAATTTTAAAGCAAAGAGAGCTAACCCATAATGGCGAGTGATCAATGAAAACGTTTGCCAGTGTGTACAGTCAGCAAGCAATCAATAGAAGTTAATTCATCTTCATTCAAAACGACAAGTGATTAATTAAAATAAAATTTTATGGTTATTTTTCTATACAATTAAAAGGAGAGTTCTCAAAATACTAATTCAGTTCTTAAAATGATATTTCATCTCTTGTCTTACTCCTTGTGTTTTTTATGCCCATTGAACATTATTTGTTTGTTGATACGTCATTATCAAGGCAGGACGACTTCTTGTTATCTATTAAAGGGAAATGGTTTTATTCAAAATAAGACTATTCAGATTTGGGAGTTCGACTCATCGTGAGCACTACGTAAGGTGGATGTGAATTATTACATAAGTGTGAAACCTGTGTAGTCTGGTTACTAACTGAGTTGAACTTATGCTCAGAAAGGGTTATTTATCAATAGCCCCATGATCAAGACAGCAATATTTTGTAAGAAACCACCAGCTTTATTTAGAATCCAAACCATGTAATAATTGTTTGTTTCTAGATCCGGAGACTTTGTTAACTTTCCTAGACGACAACAGGATCTAAGGTTTGAGAACTTTTGTTTGAGTTGATCAAAGATTTCAATTCCTATGTACAAAATGATTCACTGTCTCTCTGTACTCTTACAATCATAGAATACATAACTTTTTTTAACTGATTGTTAAAATATATTATGTAATTTTTGTTTTGGTTACTGTCGTGTAGATCAGTTTTAACACATTTTCCTTTGCATACCATGTTATACATCATTAAAAACAAAAAAAATGTTTAATACGTTCCTTTATATTAATTTAACTGACGAAATATCATTATCAGAATGAACGCGAGATTTAATTAAACTGTAAGCAAGCTGAAGCAGAGATGACCTTTGTTTATTCTTTTCCAATTACTTCCTTTATTGTACTCCGAACATTGTCTTAAGTTAATTTTAATTTGAAAATAAAATAAGGTGACCTTATCCAGCTTTGAAATGAATGAATGTCAATATTTCTATTGAATTATTCATGTAATTATTAATTTTTCACTGTTTGGAAGTATCTATTATAAAAAACATGAGTGTTATTGTAAAAGTTTGGCCAACTTACAGACCAATTCGTTTGTAAAATTAAATTGAATTAGCTCAACTAATAGTCACTTCAGCTTGTGCTGGAGAGAGACAAAGAGAGGAAAGAGATAGAGATGGAGACCACTGGCGCTATCTGTGAAAACCGAACATGAACTAATTTTACTAAACTGAAAAACCGGCTTGATGGGACCCATATGATTGGACAGTCTTCTTTTTTCTAGTCAATGATATATTATTTTTTCTACATAGTACAGTAGCTAATCACATAGAATCAACAAATTATTTAAAATACTAATTTTTACACACGCGGATAAATTTAATAAAGATTATTTTAATATTGCGCACTTATAAATTATAAGTTTACCGATAAAGTTTTTCTATCTTGTGACCACTGTAGTATTTTATATAATCAGTTTGAGGCAATGTCACGCTTCCAGTCCTTAATCAAACTTATTGTAGAAAAGAGCTGTTCCATTATGTAGACAAGAGTACTTGGTTCTAAAAGACACATTGATGCCTGAAGGGACGAGATAAAATACCTCTGACACATCAAAACTCTTGATGTACCGACTAATACCTTTGTACAGAAAGACCTCAGAGTTCAGGTCACTAGCCACAACAACCTTACACAAGGCTTAGAGTGAACAAATCAGCTGACTGTCTTCCTTTGAGTCATTCACATGTAGTGTTTATCTCTAAGACTTGCTTCGGCAAATTGCTTGTTAGCCAAAGAACAAATTTAATACATTTGGTTATAAATGAAAGAACTTTAAAAAAGTTTCTTAAATATTTCTTTATTTATTATTTGACATTGAACAAATTACTCGTGACTGCAAATAAATAATTTCTTTAGATCTAAGCACCTTTAGATACTTTAACTAAGACAATAAGTTAAAAAGATGTTTTAATTGATATACTATAATTTCAAATATGATCGTGTTTTTAAATTGCGGTGAAATTTAAAATGATTGTGCTTCATGAAGCAACTAAACACTGTATAATGATGTTTTAAATATAGTTATACAAATCAGACAAAATACTATTAGAGTTATCCCATGATTAGTAGGCCTACTAGTATGTGTGTACTTAAAATAAATTCGATTTTGGAATGTCATAAAAGTTAATACTAGCATATGCCTTATTACAAATGGATATTTTACACAAGGTTAATTTGACTATGGTGGTATCTATATCAACAATTAATAGTAACCCCTTGATTTTGATGCTAACGGAGGGCGGTGCTTATGAAAGCTGCTTTTCTGGGAAATAATTAGTATAACCCTAACCATGGTTACGGGTTTAAATGACTCCTCTAGAAGTTCACTTCGAAATATAAGCGTCTTGGGTTTCTGGTAGTCTATGAGTGGATACTGTATACTTTGTCAGATGGGATTTTAAGAATTGGCTGCTGTAGTTTTTGCAAATTCTGCACATAAGTTTTTATTACTTATGAGAATTGTCATGTATTGTGCTGAAGAAAAAAATAAGCATAGAAAAAATAAGAAAAATATAAACGAATGTGTGAAGACCTTGCTGAGAACAAGAGTGGGGCTAGACAAATGAAAACATTTAAAATGTAGCTATAAAAATAAATAAAATGTCAAAGTTAGATACATATGATAAAGTTCTTTAAAATAAGTAGTGTGTTAGCCAGCAGAAATAAAATAATTATATTCTACGGCTTTAGAGGATGTGGATTACTAATGATAGAAACTCTCAAATTATTCCATTTTAAAAAATAATTACGATTAGTCACCAATGCTATTTTGTTTTCAAAATGTGAATAGTCTATTATAATTTGGTCGGAAATGTTATGAGCTGTGTTTTATATTTAGAATATAAAGAGATTTCAGCAGCGCAGGGAAAATATTTCACCGCTCCGGTGCCGTACGTCACTGTAAATGTGATGCACTTTACAAGATTGTTTTATTGTTTTTTATTGTTTACATTACTGTTCAGTGTGGCCTGATAGGGGTGGTAAGATGAAGGGGATGACGCACATCTTCATTGAAACTTTTATAAGAGGAAGAACTGCCTAGTGCTGTTACTAAGTCAACGCCGCTGATGGCTGGGGAGTTTATTAAATCCAATAATAAATTGTTACTATTGATATAAAAATTTAATTTAATAACATTTTAATAAAGAAGGTGTATGTACCATTTAGTTATAACATTAAAATTGGAACCAATTTAATAAAAATTAATGTCTTAGAGGTTAGTGGTTCGGTGTTGCATATTTTGAGTGTACATAAAATTAAATAGCCTATACAGTAAATGCGCAGGGAAGTTAAAATATTTATTTATTTACAAAATAAATATTTACAACTTCTATAATTATCAAGGAATATCAAATAAGCAATCTATTAATATATACTTAAAAACGCAAGTAACACTGATAATTAGAAGTATTAAGGTATTTTTTATATTCCAAATACTTTTACTTTCCCATACTAAGATAAGATTTGAGGTTAAAGCAATCTGATTATAATATATCTCTCTCTAGAGAATTTATCATGGATTTATAAGACAGGGTTCTTTATGGAACAGATATGATTTATTATAACACATATATTCCAATCTGATTGCGTTTTGAATACTGAGTTTCAGAAATTAATCTTTTTGGATTTTTGTTTCATATACTTAACAGTTTTGTTACATATATTACTGTAATAGCATTTGTTAAATTGAAATAATTTTTGTATGTTGGCCATAAATATATTTTGCCCTATTATAAATTTGTAGATTAGATGTCCAGTTCATTGGATATAGTTTTATTTTTATGTTTGTTAAAAACCTTTTACATCATGATTAGACGATTATAATAAAATGTTAATTAATGTATTATTGTAGCATTGTAGTTTTATTAGCCACGGTTAACTTTATTTGGAAAACATTGTTTAGATATTAATAGGTTTTAGATATAAATTGATAGTTTCTATTTATAGACTTACATTCGCAGTAATATCCATAACAATGTAAACAAATTAGTAGTCATTTTTTAAATCTGCTTGCTTGTTACTGTGTATGCGCGCACATGTTTGTAAACTATTTGATATAAAACAGTATATTGAGAAATTACTACTAACACCACGAAAACATTCAATATAATATGTTTATTTTAAAATTGTCCTAGGAATACTATACGACATGTATTATACCTTTAAGACAAAGTATCGTTACATACAGATTTTCGACACCTCAAATCATCACTTTATTCAATCATATTTACGTCATGACCTTGATAGTCGTTCGTAGAGCAAGCTCACGTAAGGTCTGCCTGTAATATATGCAGTCGATAACAATCTTCAGCCTTGGACCTCTTCCAAAGTGTGTTCGCTATTGATGACTAAGATGCCAAGCGTAAAGATATGAGTGAATATGAGGGGTGACTGAGTATGATGAACGAGTGTAGCCATTGTTTGTATATTTATTTATTACATTCCAACGGTCAAGACCATTTTGATTGATGCATCAATTGAATTAATACAAACAAGATGCTGCTTATAAATATCCTAATATGTAGAATAGGGTATATTAATATAAATGAAGTTATTAAATATGTACAGAGTGTCCAAAAAGTAAAGTGCAAAACTTCGGAAAACAGTTATATACGTAAAAATAAAGAGAAATTCAAGAATACATATTTTTTCAACAACAAAAAAAAACGCTTCGTTTTTCCAGATAACAGCCATTTTGATTTTTTAACAAAAGAATTTTTTTTTAAGTTGGCTCAACCGATCTTTATGAAACTCCCCATGCATGTTAAGATAGTAGAGATCTATTCTAGAAAAAAAATCAACTTGATCTAATTTAAGACTTCAAAATGGCGGCCATTTTAAGTTTGTAAACGGAGATTGTGGGAAAACGCCAAAAAATACAACAAATTACTGAGCATACGTTTTAAAAAAATATTTAATTACCAATCTGTTAGTATAAAAAAGTTAGAATCGGACAAATGTATGTGATTTTATTTGTTATATGTATTGTTTCCTTAGAAATATTGCCACGGTTTGTGTGTATATAATGTTTATTTCCAATAATATCTTGCTTCTGCAATTGTGTGCTAAGATTATAAGGCTTCGTTGGGGGTTATATTGTTTACTTTTTGGGAAAAATAGACACAATAGAAATTTATTTATTTAATAATGTTGTTTCCTAGCAAAATTTACTGGCAATTGTATGTAGCCATTTTTCATTATTAAAATATTACCAATGAATTGTTTGACTAGTAACTATAATCATGGCCCTACAGCATATTTATCATAGTTATTAAAAAAAAATTATTAAACTGAATAATGACTCACATCACTTTTGTAAAGGTTGTCGTTGTTTTATGTGAGAATTACATTTTTGTTTATATGTGTTTTTGTTTTATTTTTGATTACTCACGTCTTTATAGCAGGTTAGTTACATTTCGTCACTGTTTGTTTAAGGAAACAGGTTTGCCACCACACAGAAAAGTTGTTTATGGCCAACACACTTGCTAACTTCCGTTTCCTCAAATGTGGCAAGACTGACGATGCGATGCAGTGAAACTATCTACTTTAAAAATACTGCCAGTAGCTGAAAACGGGTTGTGGTGTCAATTCCAAAAGTTGTAATTCATTTGATTGAAGGAAGCTGATTGTGAAAATTTGTGTATAATGAAAGTAATATTTATTTTATATTATAGTTGTTCACTTATTTAAACATGGGAATCTATTCTAAAAAAGAAAAACTATATCTTATGTTAAAGTTGTTTGTTTTCTCACAGAAAATAAATGAACAAATCTCACATCCAACAATGTGCTGAATGGGTGTCCAATAAGGGAACTGGGGTTTCGAGTAGTTCTTCAGTTCACCATGCGGATGATGGAGCCATCACCATTGTCAGTCCATTCCTTATTCCCCTCCAAACCGACTAAGACAATCGTACTCATTTTACTTTCTCCCATATATGTTAGCGTAGAGAAAGTATTGTGATCGTCCAAAGAAATGTTGTACAAGTTGGTATACAAATCCATTTTCGGGGCCCCTGAAACGAAGATAATGTTTTTTTTTTTTTAACAATGTTGGTGACTGTCCATATGTTTTTATAAAATTTGGTATGTAGGTGTATTTAGCCAATATCCCTAGAAAATGTTCTTACTTTTTGAAATTTTAGTTTTTTTTATTTCTATGGGCAAAAAACACACAAAAATGGAATTTTCTAAAAAAAGACTAAACGATTTTTTAAAATTAAATTATCAGGAAAGGTGTGAATTACAGTTAAAAATATGTTATTTACCATCCTACTAAGTTGGGGCGGAGGTCGAAGGCTGGACAAATTAAAAATCAATATACTAAACTATTTTAATTATTATTTTTTTAACGAGCTTCTTAAAAAAAATCTGACATAACAAAGGGAAAAGGAGAAAGTTTGTGTCAGTTACCTGGTAACATTTATTTGGTTCATATTTATAAAGATAGACATATGATGTAATTAATTTACAGGCTTTCATTGCGGCCTTAAGAAAGTAACATCTTTTTCTCTGTGGTATTATTAAGTCTCATATTTACAGGTAGTTTGAATTAAAGATGTTAATAGATTAAAATTTCAATAAAATGTTCGGGAATAATGTTTCTATATATAAATAAATGTAAATTGTAAAATACAATTTTTGAATTACAGTAAAATCATACAATTCAAAGCATACATTTATAGTACAGGATAAACTGATGTATACAGTAGTAATTCTTTTTACTCGAACAAAGTTATAGATAGTTTGATTTGATTTGTATTGCAGCATTTCCCTAGCTTTTAACTAAATTAAGCTTAACATTTTTTTAAATTCTGAGTAATAAACACTTAATGTCTTACACAACTATTTATACGACCAGCCATGTGAACTATGTATGGATATCCTAGATATAACAAGACACATGGCTGATCTACAGCTTCATATCCCACATTGATGTATTCTTCACAGTAGGAAATAGAAGAAATAGAATTTTAACCCACTGCCCATTATTACATTTTATTTTTTATGCCTGTCTGTTTGAATAGGTTATTTATTCACCCTAAACCCATATACATCCTACTATATAACTGATGTAATAGTAATTTATTTACCTTTAGCAAAATTTGCATTTAACAAATAATATAAAATGTATAGGCTATATATAATATAAACATCTAATATGATTTTTATATAAAGCTTTATAGGTGTATAAAAAGACGTTGTAAGAAACGTGTTACCCTTATAACATTTTTATGTTATAAAAGTAATTGTTTAACTCTTCTTAAAACATACTATCTCTTTCACAATGATAATTTTTGTGACAATGATAATACTTCTCTTGACAATGTTTTATTTTTATATAAAATAGTCCTTTGGTATTGAAGGTTGGATTTTGAGAAAGAAGATTTGGTAACATTTTTGTTTGCAAACTTTATAAATTGTTTTAAACAAATAATTTATAAATACCTTTATTTGGAATATGTTATTTGGATAGTTTATTATATAAGCTCTATTTCATTAATATAAATATACGGTAAAGTCTTGATTGATAGTACATGTATTTAGATATATTTACTAGAAAATATTTTATTAAGGTTAAATATAATTATTAATGCATATTTTTTTAAATAGAAGAAGCTCTTCCCATTACAATTACTGTTTATCCAGATTGGAATGTCGTACGCTAATTTTGGCACAATCAATCCTTATTTATATTTTTATTATGAAATATTTTATGACAGCAGGATAGTAATATTTTTTCAGTTGTAAAATAGGCTCAATGCAATTGATTGGATATAGTTGTATTGTTGTCTAATTCAGCAAATAACATTTTTCTCTCCAATTCAGCATGGATTTCTGCCTAGTACCGACGAATCTGTTGAATTTCACAACATATATGTCCTTTGGATTGGACTCGGGTACTCAGACAGATGATGTGTTTCTCGACCTGGCCAAGGCACTTGATAAAGTCGACCATCGCATACTTTTAAAAAAGTTAAATTTTTATGGGTTGTCAGGTGAGCTGTTAGAACTGTTCACCTTTTATTTAGTAGGTAGAAAGCAATATGTATCTTTTAAAGAATATTCCTCCTCTGTGTTTAATGTACAATCTGGTGTCCCTAAAGGCTCAAACCTAGGACCTACCTTGTTCATGATTTTAATTAATGATTTAGTAAGCTCTCCTTTTAGCTGACGAATCAAAAACATTCTTGCACATATCGAACATACATGACGCACTAGAATCACAGGAAGATATTGAAAATGTATTTAATTGGAGTTTAGACAATAAAATGCGTTTTAATAGTTTTAAATGCTTATTAGTTTTAAATTTCAAAATTTTATTAATGGAGCAAATATATCAAGAGTTAATCAAATAAAAGATCTGGGGGAGGGGGGTTTGGGCTCAAAGTTTTCTTTTATTTCACATATCAAAAATTTAGTGTCTGCTGAAAATGATTTATTTTTCGACAGGGAGAAAATTTTAAAAATTTAAAAACTTTGATAACATTGTATTAGTCCTTTGGAGAGTACATCACTAATATGGAGCCCAATAAATACAACTTACGAAGCCAGCTATACCAGGAAAAAAGACAAAAAACGAGTTTTACGCTACTTATATTTTAAAGAAACTTAATATTTAAACTCCTTTAGTTTCTTACAATGAATTATTGCGCCTGTTTGGGCATGGGAGTCTAAGACTGAGGAGACGTGTAGTGAACTCATGATTCTGTACAAGTTGGTCCGGGGAAGGATAGACAACTCGGTCAGTCTGGGTGCTATTTACTTCAGTGTACCAAATTTTAACAGGAGAAATAAGCTAATTTTTAATTTACCATATTCCCGAATTATTAATTTACCATATTTCATTATTGTGTCTTTGAAAAGAAAACTATGATATTAATAACACGATGTCATTTATTAAACTTGATAATGTAACAATTCAGAGCTTGAAAATTAAAAAAACAACTCATATTTGAAAAATAATATTTACAGCTGTTTTAATACAATAATAGAGTACTGGATAATATTACAATACATATTACTTTTTTGTAGTGTATATAACATTCTTCCTCACTTAATTCTAAGTCCATTGAAACTAAAGTTAAATCAATATTGGAAAGTATGAGGGTTGTGATAACTATTTACATTACATAATCTTTAAATCGATCTGGTTGTTTTCTTATTCTTTCAGATCGTCTAGGGACTTGGCCAGCTTGGTATCTCTGGAGGTCGTTCGTTTGGAGGTGGTGTTGCTGGAGGTGGTACTTCTGGAGGTTGCTCGTTTAAAGGTGGTAATGCTGGAGGTTGTATTTCTGGAATATTTTCATTTTGAGACTGAGGTAGTCGTGGAACATCAAAATACTGATTTGGTCCAAATGACACAGACTTGGATTTCTTACTTACTAGTGTTGAGTATAGTTCATATATATGTTTCTCTAAGACTTCTCCAAACTCTCATACAATCTTGTTGTTTTTGAAAAATCGAACTTTAACTCTCTATTTTACAGTCAAACTTCGGGTTGGTTTAGAATCATTTCTTGATGATTTTGGGTTGTCATGAAAAATGGCATTCAAGTGAATTCTCAGCTTTCTATTTAACTACAGTTCTGCTGGTGATTTCTCGCAAGCAAGAGGCGTAGTTCAATATCGAAATAATATTTTTCTTAATTTTTCTTCAAGTGGCATTTTTCCATTTGAAGTAGCTAAACGTTTGTGTTTCAGGGTTTGAACGTTTCCCTCGGCCAAACCATTTGTTGCTGGATGACCCGGAGCAATGAATTTCTGAAAAATTCCATTAATTTTTTAGTAGGTTTGAAATTCTTCCCTTCTGAAGAGCGTTGCATTGTCAGGTACTATTTGTTTTGAATAACCATGGAAAGCAAAAATATTTTCTAGTAAATTGATGATTTTGAATGAATCAGGAACTACTTTTGACATTCTTATTTCTGCCCATTTTGACTTGGCATCTACGCAGATTAAGAAATATGTACTATGGACAGGACCCGCATAGTCAATATGCAATGTTTCCCAATTACTTTCAGGTGTGTCCGAAAAGTGAACTGTTTTGGAGGATTTGACTTTGTTAAAGCACATTCACAGCTTCTTACTACTGTTTCAATGTCATTACCTATGCCAGGCCAGTACACATACCGTCGGGAGAAATGTTTCATCTTCGACATTCTCCAATGTGTTTCATGTAGTTCTTCAAGTAATCTTGATCTTAGACTGTTTGGTATGTATTCTTTCTCCTGTAAAACTACTCCATCTACAAGAGTGAATTCAGAGTCTTCTCTTTGATTTTGAAGTTGTTTTACAATTTTTGAAATTTCTTTGTCCTTTTGCGTACTAGTCTTGATTGTTGCAAAAAGTTATTTTCTAATTAGAAATTTGAAATATTTTATCGTAGTACATATCATTGACTTCATTTCCAATTGTTTGGTCGGTTGAAGTTTTAAGTTGTTTTATTAAATATCTAGATAAACAGTCGACTTTTTTGTTTTCTTCACCTTCCTTGAACTTGACAGAATAATTGAAACCAGATAGAGAAGACGCATACCGCAAAAGACGAGCAGATGTCATTTGTGGAAGTATTTTGTTCTGGTGTAAAATCCTTGACAGTGGTTGATTGTCTGTGATAAGATGAAGATGTCTACCAAACAGGAAATAGTAGAAGTCATTGACATCAAAAATAATGGCTAATGCTTCCCAGCCTAATTGGCTATGGTTAATTTCAGCCCGAGTAAGTTATCTTGAGGCATAGGCTATCTGCCTTTTTTTCCTTCCACATTGTGACTCAATATGGCAGCTACTCCAGTGGGACTGGCATCTGTAGTTAGATTCGAAGAAAGTCTTGGGTCGAATGGTGTAATATCGCGATCACTGCAAAGTTCTTTTTTCAGATTTAAAAATGTGGCTTCACATTTGAAGTCCGTGCCCAACGCTCTCCTTTTCTTAGAAGGCATCGAAGTGGATAGGTCATGGTTGAAAATTGTGGTATAAACCTATAATAATATGTGACAAGTCCTAAAAATCTTCTAGCTTCGTCAGAGTTAGTTGGTTGAGGCATGTTGCGGATTGCATCAGTCTTTGTTGGAGACTTTCTTATTTTGTTGCACTCGATGATATGACCAAGACAATTGATTCAGAGAAGAATGAACATTTCTGTCTGTTGACATGTAGATTGTTTTCTGTTAGTCTTTGTAGACACAGTTGAAGGTTTGAATTGCATTCTTCAAGTGTACGTCCATTTATAATTATGTCATCAAAGTATGCTTCTGTTTTGGGCACTCCATTCAAAATCTGTGTTAGGATTCTCTTGAATTCCGAAGGGGCTGTTTTAATACCAAAACTTAGTCTATTCATTCGATAAGTACCCCTATGAGTTGAAATGGTCTGGATTTTACTACTTTCTTCAGAATTAGGTTTTATCGTTGCCAAAAATACTATTGTGTCTTTGAAAAGAAAACTATGATATTAATAACACGATGTCATTTATAATGTAGTCTGTAACAATTCAGAGCTTGAATATTAAAAAACCAACTGATTTAAAAAAAATAATATTCACAGCTGATTTAATAAAATAATAGAATACTAGATAATATTAAAATACATAATAGTTTATTGTAATGTATATAACAGTCATGAATTCTTTCTCGCCGTAGTTGTGGATGATGAGATCATATAGTTCCTCATCATATAGTTCAATAACAAATAATGATATTGATGTTTTTAATGGGACTATTACAGGTTTGAAGGTGCAATGGATGTGTTATTTATCGTGATTATGTTTTGCATGACTTAGTTTTTATTGTTAAATTAATTTTGTGGTTAATGGAGTGTGTGCTTTTGAAGAAGAAGACCCACAATGGACACTTTTACTTAGCATTATTGCCTTCATTGAAGTTGGCTTTATTCTGTAATGAAGCAAGCAAATTATAAAATAAATAAATCTTCTGAGTAAAAAAAGGAATGTTATGCAAATGGCATAAAACGTAAGTCCTAACAATTTCATGTTTTCACTACGTTCAAGTTGGTGTTTATTTGTAATTGATTTAATAAATTAATATAAAACTGCGTGAATTTCGTTTATTAAATATTCACTATAAATAAATTGTTTACAAATTACTATATCAGACAACTTGTGTTTATGACACTTCTATAACAATATATAACGTATACCGTATATGTCTTGCCCTGGTCTATTATATAGTAATATATCGTTCCTAGATACCAACCCTAATTAGTCCATTGCACCTGTAATTGACCGTCAGAGATCTGTGCTAGAGATACACTTGTCACATGAGATATTATACATTACAGTACATTACATACTTACACTTCTATCAATAGGAAATCATCAAATCACTTTATTGAGCCAAATTGAAAATACAGACTGAATTGACGAGGTCTTTAGTAATACCACTACACGTGTATGGGTGGGCGGGTGGGTCAATACCACTACACGTGTATGGATGGGCGGGTGGGTTAGGTTAGGTTAGACAAAACAAGAATAATTTTTCTTTATTCATCATTAAGATCGTAGAGATATGGAGAAATATAAGGGGCGAATGAGTGTGATGAATTCATAGTCGACTGTTCCTTATAAAGAGTTATTTATTAATAGCCAGGGCAACTAAGGGACCTACAGCTTTCCTTGGAATACAAACAACGTAGAATGGCTGACAGTAATTATTTCTAGCATAGATACTAGGTTACAAATTGTAAAATTCATGGACGCTGTAACATGGAAGGCTTGTTAACAATTTTTTTACTATTTTGTAAATTGTTTAAAGTTTGATTCTAACTTGAGGAAGAGAGTAAGTTTATTGTCAGTTTTATACCACAGTAAAAGAAATGTTAAAAAAGTTGCCGAATGTTTTGAACAAATAGATAATTAGAATTACAAAAAAATGTTCAGTATGCAGTTTTATCCGAGGCAAGACTGGTCAAGTAAAATTAATTTCCACTTAATCGTCCTACAATTTATTATATGTAACATTTTTATTGTCTTCTAAATCCATTGTAATATATAGAAAACCTAGCCATATACACCTAGACGGCTATGTAACAGTCCCAAACAAACTTTTAAATTCATGTTTATTTATTTTTTGTCCCATAATAACAAAAAGAGAAACTTTCTTTTATAGTATAGTACAAGCCTAGCTTTTCAAAAAAAGCGTTTACAACGAGAAAAGCATATTATTAAATATTGAATTATATTATTTAGTATCCATTATTTACTGTTAGGAACATACAATAGATCAATCAATATCTTTATTGTATGAAAATATCCTGATTCCCTGCCTCGCCACGCCAGGGCCTACAAAAGGTCATAATTACACAGAGTTACAAAAAAGTGAACCACCAAAAAAACTGAAAATTATCTTGGTCTATCGTTATTATGTATGACTATTAATGGTGGGGGTGGGGGGTAGAAAAAATGAGACTTAGGAAAGGGACTCGTACAATGACTAGCCAGAAATAATACGAACCATAAGTAGAGGATCAGAACAAACCAACACAGAGACCGCTTCACAAAGTGCCGAATCATCACTTGGATGTCGACAGCCCTATAGTGGACAACAGGCTAGAACACGCTGTTCTATTCAACTCTACGGTTCGTGCTTATTATCATGATGAGTTAAGAAAACACAGTATGATTATAATGTTTCTAGCAAGGGGGTGCGAGAGTTTATATTATGTTTTGAGACTGTTACTTTTCGATCTTGAAAAACAATCTTAAAGTTTCACATATTGAACTCTAAAATATAAATACATCAAATACTCATTTTTTACGTAAAGCAACTTATGGTCCATTAAAACAGGTCCTAACACAACAAATAACTCTTTAAGGTTGCAATACAACCAATATTACTAACCGAATTGCTGAAATAGAAATCAAATATGTTTTGAATTTTTCAGGAGGAGAATAGCTACCCTAAGTTATATTCATTACCTTAGTTAGAAGGATTTAAACCAAGGATTTAAACCTTAGGGGACGTACACTAACCGTTAAGCACACATACCCTACAGTTGAGTCCATTAGCATACCTTTAAGATCTGAATGTGGCATTTAACATACCAACTTAGAAACAAGAACTTTATACACACTATTAGGAACTCATTAATCTACATTACACATACAAGCTGGATCGGTGACAGACTGAATAAAAAGTTACCTCGCTAACTTACACACATGCCTGAAACTACAAACAAAAACTGTTAAAATAGCTGTTCCAAACATGGCAGGAGTCTCCTTTAAATTAACTATTTGCGTTAAAAATTTAAGAAATGTCTCATGTAAATATGTGAGCAATGTATTCAGGGACATTGTCATAAGCTGTATGACAGAAAAGCTACTGTATGACTGTATAAAGTGACAAGGACACATGTAACCAATAAAACATTCTCTCCTACCAGTATCTGTCGTTCAGCCAGTATGAAGTGAGTGTCTATATTATGTACAAGTGTCACAGATGTGTGTCAGGTAGGCTACAGGCACGTGCCAGTGCCAAGTGACAAGGTCAAAATTGAACCAATCCAACACCCATTCTCTCCTACCAGTCTCTGTCGTCCAGCCAGGATGAGATGAGTGTCTTCATTGTGTAGAGGTGTTACATCTGTGTATCAGAGAGGCTACAGGCACGTAGCAGTGTTAGGTGGCAAGGTCTCAGTTTAAATAACACAACACCCATTCTCTCCTACCAGTCTCTGTCGTCCAGCCAGTATGAGATGAGTGTCTTCATTGTGTAGAGGTGTTACATCTGTGTATCACAGAGGCTACAGTCACGTGACAGTGCTAAGTGACAAGGTCTCAGTTTAAATAACACAACATCCATTATCTCCTACCAGTCTCTGTCGTCCAGCCAGGATGAGATGAGTGTCTTCATTGTGTAGAGGTGTTACATCTGTGTATCAGAGAGGCTACAGGCACGTAGCAGTGTTAGGTGGCAAGGTCTCAGTTTAAATAACACAACATCCATTCTCTCCTACCAGTCTCTGTCGTCCAGCCAGGATGAGATGAGTGTCTTCATTGTGTAGAGGTGTTACATCTGTGTATCAGAGAGGCTACAGGCACGTAGCAGTGTTAGGTGGCAAGGTCTTAGTTTAAATAACACAACACCCATTCTCTCCTACCAGTCTCTGTCGTCCAGCCAGGATGAGATGAGTGTCTTCATTGTGTAGAGGTGTTACATCTGTGTATCAGAGAGGCTACAGTCACGTAGCAGTGTTAGGTGGCAAGGTCTCAGTTTAAATAACACAACACCCATTCTCTCTTACCAGTCTCTGTCGTGCAGCCAGTATGAGGTGAGTTTATTTAATGTGTAGCAGTGTCACATCTGTGTATCAGAGAGGCTACAGTCACGTGACAGTCTAAGTGACAAGGTCACAGTTTAAATAACACAACACCCATTCTCTCCTACCAGTCTCTGTCGTGCAGCCAGTATGAGGTGAGTGTCTTCATTGTGTAGAGGTGTTACATATGTGTATCATAGAGGCTACAGGCACATAGCAGTGTTAAGTGGCAAGGTCTCAGTTTAAATAGCACAACACCCATTCTCTCCTACCAGTCTCTGTCGTGCAGCCAGTATGAGGTGAGTTTATTTAATGTGTGGCAGTGTCACATCTGTGTATCAGAGAGGCTACAGGCACGTAGCAGTGTTAGGTGGCAAGGTCTCAGTTTAAATAACACAACATCCATTCTCTCCTACCAGTCTCTGTCGTCCAGCCAGGATGAGATGAGTGTCTTCATTGTGTAGAGGTGTTACATCTGTGTATCAGAGAGGCTACAGGCACGTAGCAGTGTTAGGTGGCAAGGTCTCAGTTTAAATAACACAACACCCATTCTCTCCTACCAGTCTCTGTCGTCCAGCCAGGATGAGATGAGTGTCTTCATTGTGTAGAGGTGTTACATCTGTGTATCAGAGAGGCTACAGTCACGTAGCAGTGTTAGGTGGCAAGGTCTCAGTTTAAATAACACAACACCCATTCTCTCCTACCAGTCTCTGTCGTGCAGCCAGTATGAGGTGAGTTTATTTAATGTGTAGCAGTGTCACATCTGTGTATCAGAGAGGCTACAGGCACGTAGCAGTGTTACGTGACAAGGTCTTAGTTTAAATAACACAACACCCATTCTCTCCTACCAGTCTCTGTCGTGCAGCCAGTATGAGGTGAGTGTCTTCATTGTGTAGAGGTGTTACATCTGTTTATCAGAGAGGCTACAGGCACATAGCAGTGTTAAGTGGCAAGGTCTCAGTTTAAATAGCACAAAACCCATTCTCTCCTACCAGTCTCTGTCGTGCAGCCAGTATGAGGTGAGTTTATTTAATGTGTGGCAGTGTCACATCTGTGTATCAGAGAGGCTACAGGCACGTAGCAGTGTTAGGTGGCAAGGTCTCAGTTTAAATAACACAACACCCATTCTCTCTAACCAGTCTCTGTCGTGCAGCCAGTATGAGGTGAGTTTCTTTAATGTGTGGCAATGTCACATCTGTGTATCAGAGAGGCTACAGTCACGTGACAGTGCTAAGTGACAAGGTCACAGTTTAACCAATACAACTCCCATCTCTCTAACCAGTCTGTCGTTCAGGCGGAATGAGGTGAGTGTCTTTATGTTATGGGATGTGACAGTTTTGTGTTAAAGAGGTTACAGTTTATTACAGTAGATATTAAACTATGTGGAATTTAAAAATAGAATATTTGAAATAACCTTAATTTTCAAACAAAACGTTTTTAATAAATTGTCTTATAATTGTGACGCTTAATGCAATTTTCTTGAAACGAGCTACAGAACTCTATTTAAATACTCATATTTCTATGGTACATCTATCATAGAATGGGTCTACTTATATCCGTTAAACATTGCTACAGATATCATCCATCTTATCAGTAACAAATAGTGTAAGCAACGTGTTTAGTTAAGAAACAACTTTCTAAGTCTTATAGAAGTCCAAACTTGAGATTAAAGTAGGCTATATTACAATAGTGGTAGTTATTCAATCGACACCAAGTCAGTTTGAGGGTAACCTCAAACCTCAACGTAAAGGTTAGGTTTAGAAGCATTACAAGATTCGATCTTAGGAATAGTTAAAATTATGTAGTAGGTGTAAGCGAGACGTGTTGCTAGGCCCCATTCATTCAATCATTCTCAACAATATTTAATTATAAAATAGATACCGACTACTGTTAGTAGTTTCTTTAATAGTACACAGTTGATATAATACTATCACAATTGATTTTAATTCAAACAGAAATGTTTAAAATAAAAATTTCGAAAAAGATATCGTTAAAGTATGACATGCAAGTTTTGTTTCCTGTATCGATGGAATTTACATACTACAATTTCGAATTTATAGCTTGTTGAAGAATTGTAAATGACTAATAAATCATTCACTTGACTCCTTCAAAATCCCCTTCCTTGATAATCAATTCAATACCTCGCCTGCCTTAACTTTGGCATCGCCTACAATCATAGTCTATGTAAGGTTCTGTAATATATAAAGAACTTCACCTTAGAGGGCTCAGTGTATTTATGTTATAAAACTATCTAAGATTTATTTTACAAATCATTCATAGCAAAACTGCAAGTTCAATGATCTCTAAGTAAGTTTTTATAAATACCAATTTTAAGTTTACCATTGTATTCTAAATGTGTTCCAGTGCATTGGACTGGTTGCTACTTGCTGTAGGTTTAGGCTATGGCCTCTACTGGTACCTAACTAGGTACTATGGCTACTGGAAGACCGTAGGAGTCCCCACTCTGCCTGGAGTTCTTCCTGGAGTAGGTAACATGTGGGATGCCTTTGTCTGTAAAGCGAGCTCTTCCTGGCTGTACACTGATTTTTACAAGTAAGTTGTGATATTAAGCCTAAATAGTTATGTCATTAAGGTTAGGTTAGTTAAGAACCTTAGGCCATGTGAAGAATACAAAGAAAAAATTACATAGAATATAGTTAAAAATATCTTGAATATCTTGTATTAAATATTAAACTTTAAAAATAAAATTTATTTGTCAAAAATTCATTAAATAGTAAGACTCTTTAGGTAGCAACAGACCACTCATATAATTGAGCTTAGTACATAACCCATGTATAACCATCGTCTGAACTCACCTCACAACCCTGAAGTAGCGTGTTTCAAGTGCTTTTGTATTACATTGTCCAATAATATTGTTAGCATTGCAGTTTTTCATAGTTATTTCATATAAAATAAGATCAGTATACGAGTTTTTATCATTATTTTATACTACGGAACAGTGAAACATTGTTATGTATATAGTTGTTATATTGTTATGTTATGATTATAACATAACAATATAGTGATATCCATGTTGTTATACAGATGTGTACAAATAGTGTAATTGTAATGTAAGTGAAATTTAGTGTAGATAAACTAATTGTCCATTAATTTCAATTGAGAATATCACTATTGAGCCATAAAAACATGTTAATTGAAATGTTATGGCCGCAGCAAACGCCTCAGTGGAAATAGTAATTATATTACAATTAATTAAGTATTAAGTAGTTAAATTAGTACAATTAAACTAATTAAGTAGTTTTTTAGATAGAATACTATGTGTTGGTACATATACAATACAAGTAAACGTCACACAACACACATTTATTATAATATAAGCAAAAAAAGCACAAATATTGTATTGATCGATTTCGGTGAAGCACGTTCACCTTCCTCAGACCAGAGAGATTCACAAAAGAATCTTCTAATCTGGTCTGAGGAAGGTGAGCGAGCGTGCTTCACCTCATTGGATCACCATAATATTTGTGGCTTATATTGTAATAAATTTGTGTTATGTGACGTTTACTTGTACTGAATTAATTAAGGTACATCTTTATAATTACAAAATGATTTGTCTTTGAGAATTAGGAGGATAGTGGGGGAGGGACTAACGTTGCTGGTCCTGTCATTCTTACGGTGAACTGGAGAAACATATACTCGACACCTCAGGTTCCAACTCGACACCCATTTAGCACAATGTAGGATGCGACCCCTGTTTCTTTATTCTGTGTGGTTATATTTACGATTTGCAACGTTAATGTGAATTTGACTCATTAACAATCCTTACAAGTTCTAATTTGTGAAGAAACTCTTTATTTTATCTTAAACGTTTTATAGATAAGTCTAATTGACAACAGATTAGTTGAGTGCCACCTAGGCATAATCTCTTAAATGGTTATAATTATTCCTAATTTTACTAAGAGAAGATGTTTGAATAATATTTGAAATGCTATTCTTTTGTTACAGAAACATTCAAAGCCAACCTGCTGTCGGACTGTACGACTTCCGAAAGCCGGCTCTTCTGTTGAAAAGTCCAAGTCTGATACAGGATGTACTTATCAAAGATTTCTCAAGCTTTCATGATAACGCAACTGCAATTGATCCGGAACTGGACATTCATATGAGCAGGAATCCTTTTTTCCTTAGAGGAGACAGGTGGGAATTTTTAGCTATGCTTGAAGTAATTTGAAGAAGTAACTTTGCTTAAACAATAAGACACTCCAGTTACTAATTATGTAAATTAAAAACTATTCATAAATAATGTTTTTTTTTTACTTTTTAGTTGAGGTGTTGTACTTTATTTTATCTTAATATGCAGGACAATTTTCTGTAATTACTGTTCATTCTCCAACTGTCATAGACACTTTATGGATGGTCAACCATCAACTCTTAACAGTTCCATAGGTAAAACAATCCTTTAAAACTTCATAAAATTATAATTCAATAAATAATTCACCACCAATGATCTATCTAGTTGGAAAACAATGCGTCAGCAGATCAATCCAGCCTTCAGCCCAGCAAAACTCAAGGCCATGTTTCCCCTAATTGTAAGGGTGTGTGAGGAGTTCAACAACTACATGGAAGATCACGTAAATGATGACACGGACGTGAGTATTACATTATATAATTTCAACATAATTGGGCCTTAGTGATGATCAAAACTTACAAATTCTTATTTTAGTGCATAATTATTTGAAATTTTTTGTATATTAATTAAAAAAACTTTCATTTCAGGCATATCAGTCGAAAATGTCATTAAATGGTATGGTATGGTCTGATAAATCATCTGTAGAAATAAATATTCAGTAGTTACTTGTTATAGTTAATATATATGACTGCTTGTAATTGTCATATGTATTGGAAGCCACATTTTCTATAGCGGAATAAAGTTATTAAATGTTATTCCAAGCAATTTAAAGTTTGAGTCAGACCAATTCAAGTTCAACAAACTTTTAAAGGATGTTCTCATGGCCAAGTGCTACTACAGTGTACATAAGTGTATTGCTGACAGGTTCTATGACTCTTCACTGGACCAAGTAACTAAAAACATAGACTTAATGCACCTGTTATTGACGTAGCCAATGCACAAATGTTTGTTAAAATTAAAGGCCAGTAAAAGACTTACGACTTACAAGTGTTTAGATGTGTCGCTTAAGATATAAGGGTATATAACGTTGAACATGAAGTGATTTAAAAATTAATGTAAACATTAAAAAGGATCATTATATTTCATCAAATATTACCAATAAAAAACATCTAATATTCCTTGAAAGCTATATGTTAATGACCATTCTTCTATCTATAACATTGGATTGTTAATGACCATTCTTCATCCGGGCGGGCATCATTTGCACAGAATCTAGAAAGCCAGGTAGAAGGTTTCCATCTTTTGCGCAAATAGCTCAGTAGGACCCCCAGGTATACTCCATCATTTGCGCCGAATAGCGGCGTATTTGATAAATTTATCCCATTTTTGCCTGAAATGTGGTCTTAAACAGTGACTAAAGCTACTGGATAAAACTCCAATCCGTCATTATATTAATAATCAACAACAATTCTTTCAACTTCTAGAGTCCACTCTGATATGCAGGCTGAGAAAATATCATCTTCACAAGTTACAGGTCCGCCAATAAATTGGCTGACTAATATGAACAGCCTGTTATAATTGTGGGAAATATTTTTAATTTCCATAGAACAAGTTAAAATAAACAAAAACGTTCCTGTTAGAGTAACTTATACAGTTTATCTTAAAAAGTAACTCAGAAAACAGTTTTAGTTACAACGTTGTAATTTTACAGAGTTGTATACAAGCTTTTGTTCAAGGAACTGTTGTTTTTTTCTGAGTTTTCTTACCATGGGTGTGATGAGGGCCATTATGTTTACTGTTCAACAACATATATGAATCGATTTGAACAGACTTCAAATTTTTTTATAAACTGAAAAATGTTCGAATGAGGCAATGGACATGCAGAGTTGAACTTAGAATGAAACCCTTCACAGGCATTTGTGGTTCTCCAGTGAACCAGGGGATTTGGGGCAGGTCTGTCGATGCTGCCGCCCAAATTCTATGAGGAAAAGATGCTTTTTCTTCTTCATTTATGTAGGTGTCAGTGATGTAGTCAGCAAATCTCGTGAGACGAACATCAGCTGGCTGGATTGCTATTAGGTTACAGAAAGCTTCTGGTACTTCGTTGGGATCAAGGTACATCAACCCAAAACAACATCGCAGCTATTTTCCTTCCTCGGATTCGCTTGCTTTGTACGTAGATGATAATTCAAGGGCTTCGATATTTCTCCACCTGTAAATATATATTACCTTTAATCTTAAGAACGCAAACAACCTCAGCTAAACCCATTAGTTCTAGAGAGTTGCTTGAGGGCTCAATCTATCAGTCTTGTTATTCAGCTTCTTAGGCATACTTTTTTGTAAGAATTTACATTTTTCATTTCCTCCTTAAGAAGACCCGCTAGGAGTCAGAAGGAAATCTTAAATGGAAGCATAGGTTGATATGCACATTATATTTAAGGCATTTATTAGTAGAATATAATGCTGCAAACCCGACCTCAAATGGATCACCCTAGATTACATAGTGGTGGTTTACGTAATGAAGTTAGTAAATTTTGAACATCTGCCATTGACCATTATGTATTGGATGAACCTTTTTAGTGCCATTTGCTGCATTCATCTCTGCTAGACATGCCCTTCAAAGTCATGTATATCTTGACCTACGCTTTAGCTTAATTTATATTTTTATCCACGCCTATAGTACAAATAAAATAACTTTGGTAGTGGTGGAACGGCCACGCACCGCTGGTCTGAGCTGACAAAAAACCTTTTAGTTTTAATTTGCTGTCAAACTTAAAATAAGCAAACAATAATTTTCAATTTAATTGTCTAGTGTCCACCATGTTATATTCTTTATGAAAAAATTATGCTGCATATTTTGCTTGAACTAACTAATTTGATTTTTATTGTGATATTTGTGTTTAAGAACATGTTTTATGAGTAAAATTGCGCGCGAGTCGTTTTTAACCTGTCACTGTAGCGAAAATAATAATAATAATAAAACTATTTCTTATGGATGGATGACAGTTGGTAAAATAATTAATTTCGGTTTAAAGAAATTATGTCTAATGTTTGTCATTATCGGTTTTGCAAGGGTTTACAAAGAAAACAATTTCTCAATAACTTGTTTGAATTATTGAAAGAGTCTAATCTCACACTAAACACATTGAATCAACCTGTCATCCATCCACGATAAGTTATTTTATTATTATTATTTTTCTCGCTACACTGATAGCGACTCTCGCAATTGAATTCGTAAAAACGTGTTCTAAAACAGAAATATCACTATAAAAGGCAAATTATTTCAAGCAAAATATCCAGCATAATTTTTTCCTAAAGAATATAACATGGTGGATACTAAACAATTAGTTTGAAAATTATCATTGCTTACTTATTTATTTGATAGCAAATTAAAACTTAGTGTTTTGTCATTTCAATATTTTTTCAAGCTCCTAGTGGATTCCAGGTTAAAATGTTCAACGCAAGCATAGGGCAAGATATACACAAGACAGCAAATTGTTGTTCGCGTTCACAAAAACTTGTTTGGTCTCGGTGGACCTACTAAAACGAATTACAGTATTAGACAATCATTTTCACGATCACGTCATTATGCTTTCACGGTAACAACACGCATACGTGAGAAGGGTAAACAGCAAAACTTATTTTCATATAAAACATTACCGGTGATAAAATAATATTTATACAACTTATCACAAATTTCTAGAGTCTAATAATTAGACATATTATTTACAAATTAAAGGATTATTTTAATTAAAATTATAACATTGATATATAATATAAACTAAACCTTCATTTTTCAACCAATCGCTTAGCATTGGTAAAATATTTTTAGCAACACTTGCACCAAAAAACGAAGCTTTTAAAAGATAATTCAAATTTGTGCTCCAAAATTTATAATAAATTACTGATGATTATAAGCAAAATAAATTAAATTTCACTGTTTTCTGTGAACGTAAAAGTGTGGTTATTTAATATTGACGCTATAGAAGCATTTCTCAGATAATTTGTTTTCTGTATCTATCTCTTTCTCATAGGCCTATATTTATTAGGCGTTTATTACTTTTACCTATTTTGTTTTCAATATCATATAAATCACATTTAGGCACTCATATATTTAGTATGTATATTATCCCCCCCCCTCAGACTATGACAGAATACACACTTTCACAAGCTTCTATTTGGTTTAAAGCAAACAGATTCCTATTGAATGAAAATAAAACACAATGTTTTATATTATTCCTCTCTCCAATACACAATTTTTATAACGGAGAGAGGAGCTACTTAGCTTATACGAATAGAAAAATAGTGCGGTTTAAGCCCACAGTGCTGTAATGCAGAGCGGAGCTATACAAATTTAACTGTAATTAATTCACGTATTCCGAACTAAAATGATTTGGCTACTCTAGCCTGAGATAATAATTGTTCTGGTTCCCTTCAATCTTAGACAGCACCT
Organism: Stictocephala bisonia; assembly: GCA_035578905.1. NCBI lineage: Eukaryota > Metazoa > Arthropoda > Insecta > Hemiptera > Membracidae > Stictocephala > Stictocephala bisonia. Next base: position 232,221 of record JAQJVL010000761.1, on the reverse strand, counting down.
CTCCTTCTTCAAACGTAAACAGTTTTGCCTTGCAAGACTTCAAACAACATCTCCATAGTTCTTCGTTTGTAGTTTTTAAATGTACGTCGAACCTATACATGTACTGTTCATGGATTAATAAAGGATTGCCTCTGGTTAAGATGTGTTTTCCATCCCTCATGACTACCAACCACACTCAGGTACACCTTGCTTGAGATTCAACCAACGGAAGGTTTTCCCAAGTGATCTAACTAGTATTTAGGAGCAACAAATAATTCGATTATTAACACTCTCTCCTGACTGTACTGAAGTCGTTTCAGTTCTAATGACGGAATTCCTTATCGTACGTAACTGCTTTGATATCTGGTCTCCTACAAATCAATTTAGGATATGAAGGTTACTTTTTGAGAGACTGGTATTATAGCACACTGCATTCGTTACAATATATTACATAAGACAAACTAACAACAAAATAATGTATCAATAATAGAAGCTTAACAAATTTTATTTTTAGATAAACCATGTGTCTGGGCTTTTCGCTTCTGACGTAGTAGCCAAGTGTGCCTTTGGCATAGATGGGAACGCCTTCACAGCCAAGGACTTTGGGGAGTTCTACCAACAAGGACACAAGATGGGGGACTCCTCCTTCTACAATCCTGTATACATGGTGATGAGGCAATATCTTCCCATTGTCAACAAAATATTTCGAAAGAGGTAATATAATAAAGACACTTCAATACTAATTCTGAATTTAAGTTGAACGTAATAGTGCTTTTATAAACACGATCCTCACCTTAAAAGAATTAAAAAGGATTTTCGTGGACGATTTTGGTGTCCTAACAAGTTAACATTTTAATTTATGACCTTGGGACAGTAAACAACATGCAAGCGTATACAAGTAGACGCCCAGTGATAAGTGTTAACTTATCAATGGAGGGGTGCCATTATCAGTGCGGGCAGTCTGATTAGTTAAGTGGCACCACTTAAAATTGGCGTTACTTTAGTAAAGTAAGTTTTATTCCTAAGGTATGAAAAAATTTACTTTTTTTATTCACTTACCAATTCTTAGTTGGACCTCAGTTGTTCCGTTGGGGATTCAAATCTTGGACATTGTACTCCAGAGTCCGTGACTGAGCCCATACAATGAGAAAATGGAATGGAATTACCTTTAAGCCTCAAAACCGCAAAGCCATGCCTTTTTGCAGATGACACCTCCCTTTCTCTTAGTAATGAAAATCGTGCTGATCTACAGGTGGAAGTTTACACTGAAACCAGCTCCTTACTTCAGTGGTTCTTTAAGAATAAATTAAGTGTAAATACTGGGAAAACAAATATCATTGAATTTAAAATTAACAATCCCACTTCCACTAATAGGAATTTACCAAACTACATGATTGGTGATACAATAACTGACCCAGTTACTCAATTCAAATTTTTAGGTGTCATTATTGACGAGAATTTAATCTTCTCACATTGATACCGTGTGTAAAAGAGATCAGTACAGGAATTTACATCTTAAAGATCCTTTCGAAAATTGCTAATATAAACATTCTTTTAGCTTCCTAATATGGTGTAATTTATCCATTTCTTCATTACGCCATTTCCTTGTGGGATCATGAGAATGAAAGAACAAAATTTTTATTTAAACAACAAAAACGAGCAGTTAGAGTAATTTTTAAAAACCGCCTACTTCTTCATGCAGATCTCACTTTATAAACAATACAATTTTAACTTTTCCTTGTATTTATATTTATGCAGTGCTTGTTTTTGTTCATAAAAATTTAAATTATTTGAAGATTTAAATAATAGAATGTTTAAATAATAGTTAATAATAGAAGTTAAATAATAGAACGTTTTATTCACTTATAGAAAATAACAATTTAAAAATTCCACGCCACTGAACAAAATGTTTTAAAAATATCATCTATAATACAATGAATGAATGAATGAAAATCTTTATTAGTTAAAAAGAATATACATACATACTTCACATGAAATGAGAATTTATGAATAACAAAGTCTGCACCCTGAGTTTATTAACCTGTGTCGGGTGGTACGCATGAAACTTACAAATAAAGAAAAACTCTAGAAGGCCTGAAGGCCGCCTTAAAAAGTGAAATACTTAGTAATACAAGATATAGAACCTGCATTAAAAAATGTACCGTTATAGGGACTCACAACGATACACTGAATACACTGCTGTGTACAATAATTAAAGGAATCTTGTTTATAACTAAACAGTACTTACATAACATAACTCACAACTTGTACAAGGTTTTGTACAACTAAACCAAACAGTCATAAAACACACTGAGATTTTCGTGGTAAAGAAGATATGATTTAACGTGTTTTTTAAAAAATGTTTCTTTCTCGATGAGCCTTATATTATAAGGTAAACAGTTTAAAAATTTTTGTGTAAGATATGTAAAGAATTTCTTATACAACGTAAGCTTAGGTCTTGGTACGTAAGCATCTAATCTACTTCTCAGACCCATGGTAGTAATTCGGATATCGCCACGTTGTTTATTACTCTTATTGTAATAAACTTTGAAAACTTTATAGATGTATACATTTTTTAACGTCAGTATATTAAGATTTTGAAATATGGGCAAAGAACGATCTCTTTTTTTGCTATTGTTTATTATTCGCACAAATCGTTTTTGTTGAATTATGATTGTTTTCAGTGTAGATGTAAAAGTTCCGTCCCATAATGTTAGAGCATATTCTATTTTAGAATTAATGAAGGCAAAATACAACTTCCTTAGTAGATCGGCGTCGCAAAAAGGTTTGACTAAGTAAAAAACCCTAGTGTATTTTAAGATTTTGTTTTTTACATAATTAATATGAGCTTTCCAGCTCAGTTTGCTATCCACAAATAGTCCTAAATATTTAATACTATCCACTATTTCTATATCTACACAATTACAATGATGTAACAAACACGTTATTTCATGGTATTTTAGGGAAAAGTCCATGTTATGTCTTGCACCCACATTAAACACTAAAGCTTGCGTTTTGGGACTCATAACTAAACAGTTATTGGTAAACCAAGTCCTAAGCAAATTTATGTCACTCTGCATAGTGCTTTTTATTTCCTGGACTGAGTTTGATCTGTAAAATAGTAACGTGTTGTCAGCAAAAGCTGACCTTCCTTTGAACTTCCCGTTGCATAAACTATTTACATAAATTAAAAATAAAGGGCCAGACAATACAGAACCTTGCGGGATACCGAAGATTGTCTCCAACCTTTACTCGCTGCTTCCGCCCCGTGAGATAAGACTGGAAGCACTTATGAGCAACAACTCTGATTCCAGCTTTAATCATTTTGTCTAAAAGAATTGAGTGATCCACAGTATCGAAGACTTTCATGACGTCTACAAACAGTCCTGCACAAAAACCACCATCGTTAAATTCCCTCAAAAACCTTCCCAAAAAAATCTAGTAGTGCATTCTCGGTATTTAATTTTTTTTGAAAGCCAAACTGATTCTTGCTGAAAAAACATTCTTTTTCCAAAAACTTTACAAGCCGAAACTTAAGAATTTTTACCAGAACCTTAGAAAAAATCGAAAGTATATAAGCCGAAAACTATTGGGATTCTGTTTATCTAGTTTTTTATGGAGGGGTATGACGATAGCGTTTTTCAGATCATTTGGAAATTCACCTGAGGACATGCTAAAATTAGCTAAGTACACTAACTGATCTATAATGTAGTCTGATATACGTTTGACTAGAGTTGGTGGTATTAAGTCATATCCTGGTGCTTTACGAGCACTGAGCTCACTAATAATAGTTTTTATCTCACTTTTACATGTATGGTATAAGAAAATAGAATTTGTTATATGTTTTAATTAGAATCTACAGTTTCCGGTGACAGCCGTGTCAAGGTACTATCTACAATATTTACAAGATGACCAGACGTTTCACCCATACTGTGATGTGGCATCCTCAGTGGTTTCTCTGAGACTCACTATAGAGAAACCATTGAGGATGCCACATCACAGTATGGGCGAAACGTCTGGTCATCTTGTAAATATTGTAGATAGTACCTTGACGCGGTTGTCACCGGAAACTGTAGATTCTAATTATGACACCGGCCGCTTAAGCCTAAGTTCTAAGATTTTTATATGTTTGTCTGGAATAACATCTACTTGAGTATTGGTATTTCCTAAATTTATTTTGTCTTTTTCAATATCAAACCTTAAATATTTTGCTATGGAAGAGAAAAAAACCATTGAGTATGTTAGCAACTATTCTAGGGTCAGTCTCAACAACACTTGCTGTGTTTCTTACACTTAGTTGACTTTTTTGACTCCCAGCTTCACCAATAATCTCTTTGATACATTGCCATTGGCACCTAGGATCCTTTTTGTTACTTTCAAAGTAATTTTTGTAATAATTTTTCTTTACTGTTAATATTTCGCGACTTAGAGAGATTTTACTTTGTTTGTATTGATTTTGTACGAAAGCGTTAAAGGGTTCTTTAATACATCTTTTGTATAAAGTATTCTTTTCATTTACTTTCTTTAATAAGTGCGCACTCATTCACGGTTTTAGTTTTTTCTTAAAATTTCTTAGATTTTGAATTGGTCTGTACGAAGACTTTATGCATGATTGCAGGATGTTCGAGAAGTGATTAGATGCCGTTGATACGGAACAAGAAATGTAAACTAATTGTTAATCTGCGTCAGTCAAAGCCTTGTTCAAAAGTTCAAAATCGAGTGTAAAATTGGCAGAGTTATATATGGTTTTCACATAAACACGATTTTGTTTGATACCAATGGCAGTCATGAAATCATCCGTAATCTGAGAATCTATAATCCACGCATTTACATCAGACTGTATATTTACATTAAGCCTGACAAAAATATGATCAATCAAAGACTGTGAAACATTTTTTACTCTCGTAGGTTCATTAATTATACACCTAAGACCATGATTAGCCATAAACATTAAGTAATTATATGGAATTAGTAGGGCTCAACAAGTTTATGTTCATATCCCCACAAACTATCAAGTTTTTACTATTTATTGAGGTTATATGATCATCTAGTTCCTCAGTAATACAAATTGGACTAAACTCATGTAATCTGTAAACTGACAAGATTTCAAACAAGAGGTTATCTGGATGAGTTATTTTTAAATGGACACAATCAGCTGTTACGAAAATCGTATTATCTACTTGTACACATAAATAGTTTTCTGCCCCAAATATGAGACTCCTCCTGATCTTTGCGAAGAGTTACACTTAAAATAAGATACATATCCTGGTAATATATAAGTATTTATTTCTTCTTTGTCTATCCAAGTTTCTGTCAATACAATTACTTGAGGTATTGTCAAGATCTTGCAATTTCAGAGCTAGTACATCAAAGTTTCGTCGTAAACTCCGTATATTTTGTTGGATTATTATTACGTAATTATTGAACGAACTGAACGAGTTATAGTCTAAAACGGTTTTGCGTGGAAAAAAATTATTAATAATATTAAAAACTCGAAATATAAATAAAATGAATACCTGGTTAACTAAAAACTAATATCAATACTAGAACCAATGTAAGCACAATAAATCATTTCAGAGAAAGAAATACGGTATCTATAATAATACAACTATTGTATGTAAATGGAGTGTACCTTATTTTTTTAGAACGTTGATTTGATCAATGTTCGTCAGAACGATGGCCTTGCTTCCCTCGTCCCTTGGAAGAAAGACTTTCCCGTTTTTCACCCACACATACGTATAGTTCTGCTCTTTCTTGAGTAGGCGCACTGCATTCAACACTTTTCGACGGGCTGGGCTGAGGCTCTCGTTCATGTAGACGATTTCCGCCGGACCACTTGCCATTCCGATGTCGCTGGTGTTCAGGTTCCTTTTCACTTTCCTTTTACGAAGCATCTCTTCTTTCATCTGGTGTCTGATGAACTTGACGATGATACCTCTTCTTCTGTTTTCATTCTTCGGTCCAAGACGATGACAAGCGTCGATATCTTCTGCGGATACTTGGACTCCCAAGACGGTTCCAACGGTTTTTATGATTTCTGAGACATCTTCTTGATTCGTTTCTGGCACACCATTAATCTCAAAGCAGTTGATTCTTGAATATTGATCAACATCATCCAACTGTTGCTCCAAACTCTTCGCTTTCAACTGCAGCGCAGAGTTTTCCTGTCTCATAGACTCGAACAGCTTTTCATACTCGATCAAGGTCACTGACTGACTTTTGACAGTTTCTACTAATTCCGAAATGCTTTCATGGCAGTTGTTGACTGATTTTCCTAATTCTGCTTCCAAAGATTTTAACTGCTTTTCAGAGTGAAGTTTTAGTTCCTCCTTCATGTCACGTAAAAACGTCATCACTTCTTCATTGCTAGCTCCTACCTTGTCTTCAGCGCGTAGACTTGTTCTTATCACTTTCTGGCAAGAGGGACATCTCCAGGGCTCATTTACCGATACGTAGGAATCAATGTCCTGTTGGGTTAAATTGACATAATCACCATGAAACTTGCCGTTGTAATCACAGCACTGGATTTTTAATTTGGATGCGCGGTTTGACGTAACTTTGTTACAAACACCACATTTATTTCCACTCATTTTAAATAATAATATACAAAGGAAGCAATAGTAAAACTCGTTAAAACTTGAAGTCGTAGCAGTGTTGAAAAAAGAAAGATAAGTAAAGCCCTGAGGAAATCATAAGTAACCAACTACACTGGACAGGGTTCACCATCTCACAAACAGATAAGATAAGGGACTGATAAAGCGGCACGTCCGACCTGCCCGAGCTCTGACTCATATACAGTTACCCTATTCAATTCACTCCCACCATCCCTTAAAGTTGAAAAAGATGTATTTTGTTTGGAAGGGGGGTCGTGAAAATACTGCAGAAAGAAGTACAGATAACTACAGTGTTAAAGATTATGTTTCGTTTACTAAAACTATGTAGTTATACAGCTGTAAGGAATCTATTACATTTATGACGCTATAGTACAATGTGTTTATTGTAAAAAATAAAGATATTTGAATTCTGAGTTCTATTGGTTGACTACTCTGGTGAGTTTTGCTATAAGGTCCATCACAGTAGCATAAATTCATGTCTCTACATTATTATTTTTGATATTTATTTTAAAATTATGTAAATACCTGGTATACGCACTTAGGTCAAGGTGGATGTTAAAGTTGTTATTTAGGCGTCACACAATTTTGTACATTAGAAATTGTACCCTAACAAAATAAAGTTGGACATATCTTAAATTAAGAAATTCTAATGAATATTCATTTCTACACATTAACATTCGTAACTTCCCAAAATCAAAATAGGTTAACTGTCAAGACTAAAAATTATATATTGGCATAGTTAAGTTTGACAATCTGAAGTTAAATTAGTGTTTTTTTGAGCCTATCTAGGTGGAACTGTGAAATGTAAGAAGGTAAACATTTAGAGTACCTTAAACTATTTTTTTTTGTTTTTTCCTAATTACAATGCAGCAGTTGTCTAGAGTGGTAATAATATGGTATACAGTATTACACTGAAATCTATCTTTTACAAAATCTAAATTTTAGACAATGGAAAATAAATGAATTGACAATAGCATGTAATATTCTGGATCACCTATTGTTTATGAGTGTTTTCATTAGAATTCTTGTTTCTCTAGGTTGTAAAATTGTTTTCAAAGAATCTCAAATTTATTTCATAAATAGAATTCCATATATTTTGTAAGAGGAACAAGCAGCAATCCTGAGGGCTGAACTTGACGATAAAAACTGACAATCATCCTTTTTCTCACCCGAAGGAACAACCAATATAATTGGACAGGCTAGTCTCAGTCTGCAGAGACAATGATGCCACATGGGCAGATGGCCAACGGACAAATACGTCAGTCTTGCGATATGACGTAGTCATAAGTGAGTGTTGGTTGATCTATCATGTAAAGTAGTACTGGAATCATCTATTGCAGTGCTGGAATCGTCTAGTGTAGTGTTGGTCGCATGTTGCGAATTGTTGGTCACATGCAGTGTAGGTTTGTGTAATGTAGTTTAGTGTTGGTATCACGTAGGTTATTGCTGGTATCATGTAGTTTAGGTTGGTATTATGTTGTGTATTGTTGGTCTCGTACACTGAAGGTTTGTGATTATAAAGTTTAGGTTGGTTTCCAGATACAGTAGTGCTGATATCATGTGGTGTAGTGTTAGTTGTCATGTAGACTATCGCATTGTTCGTATTGTTAGTATCATGTAGTGTAGTTTGGTATCACGTAGTGTAGTTTTGGTATCACGTTTCCACAGCCTTTTGTAGACTAGAGAACAATTCTAAGATATTTGGAGATGCCTACATTGAACACCTTAAAAATAAAGTCATCATTATATTATATATAACCCTAAAATTTAAAAAAATAAATTCGCATGATAAAACATCTGTAATCATAAGAAATTTATATTAGATATGCAGGTTTTGATAAGCGGAAATAAATGTAATATATATTTGCATAATATATTTATATTTAAACTTAAAAATTAGGCATACTTTGAGTTGAAGCTCTAAAGTTAACGGTCGTCTGTTTAATCGCTAATATTCACCAAAGTTGAGGGTCTACGCTGAGATTGGTTGATAGTGCTTTTCAATTTCTATTATAGTACCCTTGAACAAAACAATGACGTCGTATTAGAACGGTTTATCATTGACATAATTTAAAGAGAAATTGTAAAAGTACATACAGAAAAGTTGGACTTATATTAAAATGAGTGTATTTAAAATACTTAGAATGTGGAATTGTACGTTAAATAATTTCTGAATATTTGTTTCAGTTTTGTGTCGAAAGAAGCAACGAGATTCTTTGTCGGTCTGGTGACACAAGTGGAAGATTACAGAGTAAAGAATCCTGAGAAGGTGCCAGATGACTACTTGCAGTACTTATTAAACCTGAAGAAGAAAGATCCTAGTAAGAATACTTGATTTAAAAATGTGGAAAAAGTTTATTCAATTAATTGTCAATATAAAATTCGAGAAATTAACTGTCAATACGAAAGAGTAATCGCTTAATTAACTTAAATTTGAAATTAGCTATATCAAAAACTCGTACAATAGTTTTAATTTTGTTATTTACAATAATTAATATTGATTGTTTGAGCTCTTATCAAAACACTCAAAGCTAATTAATTATGTTACAATTTATACCATATAACATAATCATATACAACAATTAATATGATTATATTATATGGTATACAGAAAATAATTAAATTATTGTGATCACTCAACTAGAGAGTATACCGACGAGTGTTACACACCTTTTGATATGGCAACATGACTGACATAGATGTTCCTATAGTTTAAAACAGCCATCTCAGACTATGATCCCCATAGTGATGGGGAAAAAATCAGAGACATAAGGCCCACAATAGTGAAAACGCTCAATTCTTTTTTCTCAAAAGTCATTTGGATTTCCTAATTTTTAGAAGGCCGTTTACAATAAAAACGCTTTGAGCTACAAATAAATGGACAAATCAGTGACTCCTGAGTAACTCAACCTTTCTTTCTTCGGCTGATGCTGATTCTTGGCAGGGACAGCCGGGATAAATTTAGGAATGTGCAGAGATGTAGGTATACATTCATAGACCTAGGATAAACTGTTTACAGTATTTGTAATAGGAAACAGTAAGGGTGTAATGGATACCAATAGTATAACAATAATCTTGGTAATAACGCAGTTATAACGGAAGTATTGAACCATTTTAGAAATCCAAATTATTTAACCCTAGTTAAAAAAAAAAATAAGATTTGGTACTTATTTAGCAAATGTGAGTAAACTATGAAAGTTCGTAATGATAAATTTTGTTCTTTTGATGATAATTTAGTAGCTTTAAAAAATACATAGGTGAAAATATTTTCAAGAAAAAAACATTAATAGTAATATTTAATAATTTTGTTCCAGGCTTTACAATGGACGATGTAGTGGCACAGTGTTTGACGTTTTTCACTGATGGATTCGAATCCAACGCATTGATTGCTAGTTTTGTAATGTACGAACTGACAGTAAACCCTGACATCCAGGAAACCGTAAGACGGGAGGTCAAGGCCATGGAGTCATTTAGTTATGACAACATTGTATCTCTGGATCTGCTTGATAGAGTTATTAAAGGTAATATATATTTACGAACTGACAGTAAACCCTGACACCCAGGAAACCGTAAGACGGGAGGTCAAGGCTATGGAGTCATTTAGTTATGACAACATTGTATCTCTGGATCTGCTTGATAGAGTTATTAAAGGTAATATATATTTACGAACTCACAGTAAACCCTGACATCCAGGAAACCGTAAGACGGGAGGTCAAGGCCATGGTGTCATTTACTATGACAACATTGTATCCCTGGATCTGTTTGATAAGAGATTTACGAACATACAGTATACATGGTTGGCTATGCAACATTAGTTGAACAGTTATGCACGCCTTTTCCGATAGCTCGGTTCCTTTCATGTGGCATTAAACTCATTATTTAAACTTGTTTCTGATTGTTTAGTTGAAATGGTCAGAGTGGGGATATAAACTTCGTAGAAATGACAATGCTTTTTCACCAGTTCCGAGCTAACCTTCATGACAAACTCCCGCGCCGAGTGGTAGACTAAATCACAAAATATAGACACAGATCCCTCTATATTCTGTGACTAAGTGCACGTGATTCTTTCCCACTTTTACTTAACTAATTATTTTACATTTCTTACAAATAATTAACTTTCATTTTTATACTTGAAGACATAAAGGGTGAATGCCACAATTTTGTTTACTTCTTTGGCCATATTACTAATAATTGCCATAAATTCTGTATTTTCTTAAAATTAAAGTTATAATGAACTAATCATGCTCGTCAATCAATCACATGTCCCATAGAAGGTATATTCTCTCCCATGTAGCTGCGAGGCCCTCTTCTAGACAACTATATCAGCAACCGCCCTTGTGCTCATGTGCAGTATAGACTGCACATGAGAAACACAAAAATATGTATCAAAAATGTATTGGGGAACTCTTTGACACAATCATAATTTTTACTTTTGCATAATTTCATTTGTTTTCAATAATATACTGTTTATGGCCCAATTGTACCCAACATTTTATTCCGGCAACATTCTGTATAAGTTTTTCGCTGTACAGATAACAGATTGTGTAGGTTACGTATATCAAGCAATGTTATAAGAAGGGTTTTTATCTAAAATTTGAGATACGTTAACAGTACGTATAAGGGATGTTGGTATTTATAATGTCTATTGTGGTTGTCTAAGATTACAAACACATATTTAAATGTAAATACTATATTTGATTGAATGCAGATTTTTTTGAAATAGGTGTTACACTTAGAAAGGGATTTTGAAATTTAAGTAGAAATAGCATCTAAAGGAACTCTTATCACATGTCAACAATACTAAAAAATCAAGAAACAAAACCATTAGGAAACATTCTTTAGTTTTCAATAATTCTGTATATTGTACTACTAGCCAAGGCCGAAGGTCACGTTGTCACGAGCATAGTAAGTGGACGGGATTGGCACGTAAAGCGTGCATTGGTGTCCCCTAGGATGTCTTAGTTTTGTTTTATTTTTACTTACTACATCAAGCCAACTACACACTGATGATAGCCTGTCTCTGTAGAAGAAAGTTTATGTCTAGTGGAAACATCGTTGATTTGGACCGTAAAAGTTTTCATATTAACTGTATTCTAACAGTGTCCAGTGAAGTTTTGAGATTTGTGACCAAATTTACTTTTAGATTTTTTGAGCCATCACTTTATTAAAATTTTATATTGTGCAGTTTAACAACAAAACTACACAATATTTTATGTTAATAATGATATGCTTCTTAATTAATATATTTAACTTATTGTACACTTTAATTGATAATACACTATAGTTTTGAGACGTTTTTGTTAGTATGTGCTTGCCTACGATTGCTAAATCCCTCCCTCTTGTGTTATATTTGTGTAAATTATTATGAAATTCTAGGTTCTGAGGATTCCTTAAAATATAGTTAATTAATTCATATATGTACAAATTAACTACAGTGGGGATTTTTAAATTAATGAAGTATGGCTTACAGTGTTTATTTGAATTTATATTTGAAATAATTCTAATAGTTTTCTTTTGTAAGACTAAAACCTCTTGGATTCTATTACAGTTTTCCCACAGTAATATTCAATATTTTATTATAGAATGAAAATATGCGAAATAGCTGCATCTGACATAATGAAGAGGCACAAAATGCATAAGTCGACTTAAGAGATAAACTATTCTTGAAAGCCTGTTTGTTAAATAGTCAATATGCGGACCCCAGATCTTAAGTACAGGTTCAGTAGATAATGATGAATTCATAAATATGTATGTTTCCTTTGCTTTTATCACGCATTATTTAACACTTATTTTTTAATATTCCTAACATTGAATGTTTGTTTTGTCTTTAGAAACAATACGTAAGTACGTTGTTTTCGGACCACCGAAGATCTGCACCAAGGACCACATCCTTCAGGCAGAAGGACACACATATCCTGTCCGCCGAGGACACCTGGTACGATATTGCATAAATCAAAATGAAGTAGTATATTGTAAATTATGTAACAGTTATCATAAAAGCAAAATTGAAAGGCTTTTTTGTAGTAATGAAAAATCAGCTCCAATAAATAAACAAAATACTTAATTCATTTTTGTTCGTTTATGATCAACTTTTTTACTGCTCAGTATTACCTTCATTAATGACAAAGTTGAAATCAGGAACCATCATAAAAGTATTAGAGTATTTGATTAAAAAAATAAAACCAAAGGGTCATTAATTAACAAAATACCTAAAATAGAAGAAATCATGAATTGTAGATTATTGTTTAGCAAAATTGAATAATAGTTTGTATATATATATATGTTAATGAAGTAAATGTTTTATTGAGGATTATAGTAATAAATGATTGATTTATAATAGATTATTGATTAGTATACTACGTGCTAGTATAAATAAAAACGATTTCTTAAATTCTTAGATATGAGACACAGACCCTACACTACTTTGTGCGTATTTTAAGGCAAATATGAATGATTCCATGATTGTAGGATGAATATGGATGGCTTGTGTAATGTTGGTTACTAACTGAGTTCGGACTGATGCTCAGAAAAGCCCAATAGTCATGGCAACTAAGGGACCTACAGCTTTGCATGGAATCCAAACCACATACTTTTGGTCGGATTTTCAGCTGATTGACAAGCCTGACACTCAGTTATCTTCCCTTTAAAACATCCGGACACTGGTTACCACCCAACATGGACAATCCAGACTTATCTGTCTTTCATACAACACAACTATATAAGTAAAAATGTACAGATATTAAGGTAATTGATTTCGGTAAACCATACTTAACATCCTCAGACCGGAGCGATTCACAAAAGAATTAAATATAATACTATATGCTCCCTATAAAGTTAGTTATGTGTTCAACCTTTTGCCTAGCTTACATAGTAACAACCAAATAGAAAATTAATAAAAAAATTATCTCATATTGAAGCAATTAATTGATATCTACGTATATCTAGGTATCAATTGAATTAATTAATATCTGATTTTGAATAATGTCATCGTGATAAAAGTAACCAACTATTTTTTCGGTCTATAGGTGATAATTCCAACCTATGCCATCCATCATGACCCAGAACACTATCCTGATCCGGACAAGTTTGACCCGGACAGGTTTTTACCTGATAAGGTCAAAAGTAGACACCCCATGACATTCATAGGATTCGGGGGCGGTCCTCGGATGTGCCTTGGTAAGTTGGTATAGCAAAATACAAGAATGTACCATATTACTAGATTAGTAAAAAGACATGCTAACATTTAAGCTGACCATTTACAAAACTAAACTTAAATAATCACAATTAAAAGAATTCTTGACTTTATATTCAAAACTCTCTCTTTACCAACGTCTTTACTCAAATTATATTTGTAAGGATTGTATTATATTTAGACCATATATATTTACTGATAATATATGAAATATTTAAATAACAATTTAGATGACGTTGTGGAGCTCCATATAAAAAAATCAATTCTGGAGCTTAAAATTAAAATTATTTAAAAAGTCTCTATTTAAAATTCAATTCCTTGGATAAGCAAATTTCCTCGTAACAATTTGTAAAACTAATCATCTATAACCAAATACTACAGAGTGAGAGTAAATTTCGTGAACAACTGTGATTGTACGAAGAATTGCGAATGTAATGATATTTATGGTACATTAGTTGTTTTAAAATGAGGGGTCCTTTTTATGTATAACACCATCAAATTAAGGAAATTGAATTATCTATAGAAAACACTTATCCAGAATTAAAATCCATGTGAACAACCGAATATTCCAAATTTGATTAGTATCAATTCTGCCAGGCAAAATATTCTTTAATTATCATTTAAAATTAAAAATTCTTTTAACATAGTTAAACAAAATGGTTTAAAACATAACCTTACAAGCTGTATTCTCGTGTGTTGATGATAGTTTATATTTACTATTCTAGTTGTAAAGGTATAACCATAACCAAGTCCAGGTTAAGCACTACGGACATATTCAATGTTTCAGGCTTGCTATATATTTCACACTAGCTAAACGTAATATCTCTTGTTTCAAGTCTTTTACACTAACTATATTATGTCATTTCTGTTGTTTCAGGAGTGTTACAGGTCATATATGTTGTTTCAGGCTACAGGTTTTCTATTTTTACACAAAATAAAGGTCATATCTGTAGTTTCAGTTAACAGGTTTCCTTGTTTCACACAAGTTACAGGTAATATATGTTGTTTCAGGTTTGCTACAGGTTTTACACTAGCTAAAGATCATATATGTTGTTTAAGGTGACATATTTGATATTTGACACATGTTAAAGGTACGGTATATCTTATTTCATGTTTTTTACAGTTTCACACTAGCCGAAGGTCATATCTATTGTTCCAGGTAACTGCTTTAGTAGTTTCACACATACTAAAGGCTATATCTGTTTTTCAGGTCAAAAGTTTGTTGGTTTCACTCAAGCTAAAGGTCATATATGTTGTTTTAGGTAACTGGTTTGCTGGTTTCACACAAACTAAAGGTTATATATATTTTTTTTTAGTTAACTGGTTTGCCAGTTTCACAGAAGCCAAAGATCAAATCTGTTGTTTCAGGAAACAGGTTTGCTATTTTCATACAAAGTAAAGGTCATATCTGCTATTTAAGTTAACAGTTTTTCCAGGTTCACACAACCTACAGGTCACGTCTGCTGTTTTAGGTTTGCTACACTTTTCACACTAGCTAAAAATCAGATCTGTTGTTTCAGGTGATAGGTTTAATATTTTTACACTACCTAAAGGTCATATCTCTTGTTTCAGGCAACAGGTTCGCTAGTTTCACACAAGCTACAGGTCACATCTGTTTTTTGTTTAGGTTTGCTACAGGTTTCACACTAGCTAAAGATCAATATGTTGTTTCAGGCAACAGGTTTGCTTCAATAGAAATTAAGGTGTTCATAGCAAACCTACTAACCAACTTCCGTTTGGTCAAGTGTGACAAGACTGTGGAGAAAGTGACACTGTCTCGAGTACAAATAATGCCAGTGTCTGAGGGAGGACTGTGGTGTAGATTCCAGAAAGTGTAATGAGTGTGAAGTGTAATGCTTCAAATACAACTAATCAATTATACTGTAAGACATCAATCATACATTTATTTTAACATCATAAATATATTTGTAATTGAATAATTCATAAAATATTTTGCTAATAATCATTCATTATTATTTATGTGTTTGTAACATATTTATTGTCTGCTACATCCACTATTACATAATCTAGCTGGCTATGTAATAATATCAAAAAGACTTTTAAAGATTTTTTCCGTTAATTCACTACCACACTTTTTTGATTCCGTTAATTCAATACCGCTTGATAAATATTAAATTGCTCTAAACAGTTGTCTTTACTCATTTTAACGTCCACTGTGTTATTCCTTGTCCACTAGGAATCCGATAGCGTTGGCCATATCTTATCACTTTCTAAGAACTTACACACAAAGAGTGCATTCGGCGGTAAGCCAATCGAACTATCTATATACACAATTTCTCTTTTTAAAATTAATGCTGGCTAGTTTTGGAGTTACCAGTTTGTGATCAACTTCTGTAGCCAACCTACCTAACCTAAGCTGACCTAACCTAACCTCTCTTAATCTAACCGCATTCGCGATGAAAAAGTAGTGGTAATGATTAACGGAAAATGTACACTTTTACATTCATGTTTTATTTCAATGTAAACAAGGTATGACAAAGAGAAAACATGGCTTTGTTTGCATAGTAGAGAGTAGAAGAGGCCCCCTTTAGGCCCGAGCTCTGATTGGTCCATTTTATGATGACGCCATTCAAGATTGTGGCGCCCATGTTTCCCGCCAAATTTCCTAACTTTATTTTCCCCGCCAAATTTCCTAACCTTACTTTTCCCACCAAATTTCTCAACCTCAGTTTTCCCGCCAAAAAGCTCTTAATATTTTTAATATTGAATATATTTATATATCACCTATTCAAAAGGATATTAAATAAAACACACTCACTAGTAATCATTTTCTGTATTTAAAAATTACTTACAGAAAGATGTTTAGCCGACCAACTATCGGTGTTCTGCAGATTGGACAGCGAAATAGCCTGGAAGCGCAGTACCGGCATAGCACGTGTCCACATGACATGAATGCAATAGTGGGTAGCCTTGAAAAAAAATACCCAGCACTGAACCCCTGGGGACCGATGGACTCATCCTCCTCTTCCACAGCTGGATGGGGGTCAGCCCTCTTCATGCGCTCACCAACTTGCACCAAGATACTCTCCAGGGTGTTCCGCATGAAGTGCCATATTGAGGGTGCTAGATCGAAGGCGTCAGACTCGACAGTATCCTCTAGGAGGTGATTGGACACCCACAGCATTTCCCTGAGGTCTCTCCGGGCATAAAACCTGCAGCGAATTTTCTCGCACCCACAATGTTGCTAAATAGTAAAACAAAATTTGAATTGATCCACTCTATTAGTAACAGTAGTAGTGTAAAGAAACAGTAATACATTACCTCCAGAAATCTATTGAGCATGTACTCTTGCAACGGATGCTTGCTTGCTGACATGTTAGACACCTGGCTTCAAGAGTGCGTGATCTCAGTCGCGTTTGTACCTACAATGAAAAAATGTCATAGTGAGGAGTTCAGCAATTAAATTATGGTATAC